>VDFB02013512.1:0-37088 GCA_007258455.2 Sequoia sempervirens | reverse complement strand
ATACAAACATCAGACACGTAGACATTGATGAATTCAACCAAAGGGTCTGGATCAACCCTACGATAGAGAGTGCAAGAAGGATCATAAGTTGTGATTTGGCCAAAGCTATAGGCTTCCCGCTTGCTCTTGTTGCCCCTAAACTCGTAATGGCCTATAGGGAGGCATATCAGCTAGAGACTAGGACAATTTTGGATAGAGATGGAAACATTCTGGTTGATTTCTTCGCCAAGTCAATAGGAAAGACCTTCCATATCCCTAACTTAGGGGAGATGGAGGAAGCAACCAAGAAGGATGGCAAGGAGATGTGGGATGAAGAACCCCTCAAATGCAAAAGACTCAAATCAATATTGGTTGAAAGAGAAGAGGGGAATTACTGCAAAGGTTCCCTAGGAGCTCTTTCGTAGCAACTTTTATGAGGATTACCATGACTTGGTAACCCTATTAAGTAGAGTAATGGGCCTTCTGACTGTGGCCTACTTCCAAGAATGGATGTTGTATTTCATGGAGGAGATTCTTCATGGTAAAAACAAGTTCTATTGGGAAAGGATAATCAAAAATTGCTTACATGAATAGTTTATGGTTGTCAAGAAGACCTTGTGCTTCTACATGACCTCCTACCTTGTGTATTTACTAGCTGACAAGACATAATATAGGGGCTTGTTTAGGGCTCTAGATATAGAACTAGGCATCGAATTAAAGGTTTATGAAATATACCCTCAACTCCAATTCAAGAATTTTAAGAGGGATTATTACAGAGTTAATGACGCTTTCATAGGTCACATCATTAGATTGCTCAAGGGTGACTTCGAAAGAAGAGTCTCCCACAGTGTGAATTCCTTCCTCCACCATTTTTCCTTCTTATTTATTGAATTCCTTAAGTTTACCTATATCCGAGCTGAAGGCTTTTTAGAGAAACCATACAAGCTGCTTGGTATCCCAATGACTAGATAATACTGTTAGAACTCTCTCAGCAGCTGCGACATGCATATGGCCTTCTAACTAGCAAACATAAGGTAGGGATTCCTTATCCCCTCTCCTTCGGCTAAGGGCTATATGAACTCCACACATCTTAGTGTGCCGACAATTCATACAAAGTGCTTGTGGAGTATAACTTGAAGTTCCACACTTCTAGGCTGGGAATGGACCCTTATGGTAAACTGGAGAAGATGGTCATAGTTGAATACACCCATTTGCATAGTATTGAAGAATTTTGGGCTAACTGGAAGGATCACAATGAAGTGTTAATAAGGCACTACATGCGCATTACTGAATATTTTTTTAAAAGTGTCAACCTATTCCCTGTGTTGGATTAGGTAGTGGAGGATGAAAATACAGTGATGGATCCTCGGTACAATGTAGTTGCCAACCTACCACTACCAATGATTGGCTGGGATGAGCAAGAGGCTGATGACCTCGATATTTTTACCAGGATAGAACAAAGGAATGGTTTGATAGGAAAATTTCCCAATTGAAGCAACAAGTGGTCACTTTGACCTATGAGGAGCTTGAGGAAGAGCCTGCAAGAGAAACTATTAGTGGGGAAGCTGCTAGAGAGACCTCAAATTCTCCTTCGGCCACCAAGTCTAGGAAGAGAAAAGAAGCAGATGAAAGTTATCCCAAGCCTAAAGTATACTTAAGAAAAGCTTCAGAGGGTGAATCCTCCAAGTGATCAAAGACATCAGGAGGTCTTGATACCATCCAAGAGGATCCTCTCCATCAAGGAGAGGATGTAGAGGTTGAGCATCCCAAGTCTCCACATGCTACCTCCACTTCTTGTAACTATTGCTACTGATGTTGCTACTGTTTTTGCTCCTCTGCCTACTTCCCCACCTATGGTAAACATCTCCATTCACCTTGCCTCCACTCCACCCACAACACAAGTAATGATAATAGACTCTTCTTCCACCACCACCTCTCTACTTTACTCTGCCTCCATGTCTCCAACATCACTCCCCTTGGTAATAGCAACAATACTAATGCCCTCGCTCTCACTCCCATAGGCCTTCTCCCACCATATGCAAAACATTAATCTTGTGGAGGTATCTGGGGTGCTGATGAACCCAACCATACAAGCTACCTTGGCACAAATTGTTGCCAGTCTTCGTATCCATACTCCTCCAACTGAACTACCAGAGATGAAAGCTACCATGGAGATATCATAAGAATTGAAGCAACAAGAAAGGGAAGCCATAAAGGATATGGAAGAGGCAGCCAATGATTACCACGAGCACCCTGAGTACCACCATCTGACAATTGACAAGGTGGTTCAAAAATGAGAAGAAACATAATCATCAGAAGAGGACACTAAGGAGCCAGGTGATAAGTACATCATGGAAACATTTGATCCCAACCTCAAGGAGGAGCCAGATTAGCAGCTAAAGGATGTTGGAGAAGAATTACAAAGGAAACCTGAAGATGAAGAAAAGGAATCAAGAGAGGAAATGGAGGAGGATACTGGATCTCCAACTGGGGAGCATGACAAAAGCCCCAATCATGATGAAGAAATTCCCATTTTAGAAGAAAAGGAGGAGTGAGAAGAGAGCCTTAAGTATGATAAAGAGGTGCAGCCCCAGCATGAGGAGGAGGAAAATAAAGAGGAAGATAAATTTGTAGAAGAGTCCAAACTCATAAGAGCCCCAAAATAGAACATGAGGAGCATGGGAATGATGAAGAAGAAGAAAAGAAAACTACTGAAGGGGAAGACAACCCAATGAGCACACTACCTCTGAGTCCCCATAGAAGGAAACAATATTTATTTAGGATTCTGATGAGGAGGAAGGAAGGACCAAACAAGAAACTCTAGGTGATAAGGTAATGGAGATTGAACACACTTTTGAAGAAGAAAGTGGTCGTGAATCACCAACGAGAGACTCTCAGATGCCTGAGTGGCTAGAGAAATAGTTGGAAAAGAAAACCCCAACCTCAAAGGATCCAAGCGAAAGGATAGAGGCCATCTTGTCTTGAGCCCAAATAAGCACGAAGAAATAAAAGAAACCTATGGCCATATCTCATCTGACAATGGATTCCTTTGGATCCAGAACCATGCAAATAGCCACCCCAGTGTGAATGAAGAAGGGGTAAGTTATAACATCTCCACTCCTAATCTATGAACCACCAGAAAAAAGTGGAAAATTGATCACCTCCAAGGGTCCATTGCCACCATTGTGCATCAAATGCACAAGGATAAGATTTCCAAGGAGGAACTGAAGGCACAACTGGCTGATCTAATGGCCTATATTCAATAGTGGTCATCATTGGAAGAGCTTCCCACAACATGCTCCACCACAATTACTATCTAAGGACCATATTGATTAGCTTGAGAAGAGAAAGAATTGGATGAAGGCCACAAAGGATTGGTTATGACAAGTCCTTTACAATGAAAACATGGGCATTGGTTGTGTGGTTAGGGAAACAAACAAATTCTTGGAGTTACAAAAAGTATTCAAGGTAATAAGGAAATTCTACATTGAGTTCCCCGAGATATGCAGGATAACGTACCTAAAACTCAAGGCTATCCTCAAGGTACCTGTTGGATCCTGTGAAAAGTATTTTTCTTTTGAAAAAGGCAATCATTGGCTCATGGAGATGTGGAAACTGAACCTTGACCAATAGAAAAATAGGTATTAAAATGAGTGCACCATGAGGTGGAATTGGAAATTGATTGGATCAAGGAAGTTTGGGTTGTTTGTGAAGAATACATAAAGTTAATGATGGAATTTGATGTGCCTGTTGTCGAGTTAGATCCTGAAAAGATAAATCCCTACTTTCAAAAGAAAATGGAAAATTGGACTGTGGATATGCTAACACCAGATTTCATGGGTTTTGGTGCTTGAGCTTTCACTCAGTCCGAGTAGGTGATTAATAGTGCGCATAAATTTTACAAGGATTGGGATACCGTCATGAACAAATCAAGGAGGCTGAATTTCCAGGTGATCCAATCTGATATATTGGAATGGAACAAGCTCCAGGTTTTGATCAGAGAATTTGTGGAGTACGCCACCTTGAAGAGAAATGAAGGAATTCCTGTGATTGATGATGAGTTCCTTATAGTGTAGCTATAGTAGAAGGAAATCAACAAAAGAAAAAAAGCTACAGTGCTGCCACAAAAAGACAAAATAGGGAAAATGACAAAGAATGTAATTTTAAATTGTAATATGTTTGGGCCTAGGTGAAACCCTAGTTTTTAGTGAATCTTGGCCACACAATGAAAATCAATCTTGGACATTCATTTTTATTTTTAAACACTATAAATAGGGGGTTTCCTCTCATTTTCAAGAGAGTTGAGTTGTTGTAAAGGCATGTTGCTAAAATTTTAATAGAAGTTCATTGAATTTTGGTGAATTCTTGAGTTTTACTTGCATGTTACATGGTTCTTCCCCCATAGTTAGTTAATTTGAGTAGATTTACTTTGTTTCTTTGCATGTTTTAGCTTGTTCTAGTAGATTAGTTGATGTTGTTCATTGATTTTGAAGAATTTTGTTATGTGCTGGCAACTTTCCTTTCCCATACTTTTTGTTGTTTATTGATGATAAATAGCTGTGTAAAGTTAGTTTGGGCATAATCTAAAAGCTTCTCTAGAATTATTTTACTTATTCTTATGGTGAATGAATGGTTCAATATATGTAGTCCTTAGAAGCTTGCACATATTTCATGAGATTGTGAGGTAATCTAGTTAAGTGGAATTTTGTTTCAGGAAGGTTGTTCGCAGTAGAGTCCTCCATGATCACTATTCACTGTTAGTTTCAGATCCATGAACCTCTTCTCCTCCCTGCCCTTTTCTTTTTTTAATAAATAACCTATGCTAAGGTTCATTGCACATTCTAAAGCCAAATATGAAGTTAAAATAATAGTTTAAGACTGTTGTTTGAACCTGCAACAATTTAGCACTGACTTGCCCATCTTAGGAACTCCATTTTAAGATCCAACTTCCTTCCATCTTAACCCCGTAAGTCTGCCTTGTGATTTCCAACAAAATCACATTAAAACAACTGAGAAACTCCACGCATGTCATGACCTGACACCCAAGAGACCTTGGGGTGATTTTCATTAACTTGTTGATGGAGATTTCCTTTCAAGAGAGGTAGTTCACCTATGCATTACCTATGTTGAGAAGTGCATAAAAAACACATCAATAGATACCAACTTCAAAAGTTGAACATTTGAAAGAAGAAGACAAAGATGAGTGTCTTTCATCGGTATCAATATTGTTAAAAGATGATTGGGTTTCATTGAATTTCACACCTACCATCATGGGAAGATACAAAATCACAACAACGACATCCAAAAGTTGAGAAATAAACAACCAATATATCAACACAATCTATAGCAGAGTCATCAAAAGCATTTGAATCCACTTCTAGTAAAGAAGAATATATGACTTACACATCCACCTATGATGAGAAAGATAATGAGAAACCTCCATCTTTGAAATAAATGGAAGCTCTTTTTGGAAAAGGATATCAACTATTGAAACCATTTGGTTATAATGGAAATGGATGTGGAGTGAAAGAGCAAGGCATTAGAGATCCCATAGATCCTAGCATACAAGAGACAACAGTAGGTCTTGGATATTTCCCTTCAAATATAATGAAATCATCGAAAAATCCTTCACTTATCAATGTTATCATACAATATTCTTCTAATACAACCCTCAAATTGATGCATCCTGAATTAATAGATACCATAAGTAATGAAATTTCAATGGTTAACTTTCAAAATAATGAGTCTTTGTTAGAATTATTGGGATTTTATGATGTCTTACAAAGTTACCATCACAATATAAGATTTACCTATTATTTAAATACTAATGAATACTTTGGAGAAGAATTCAAATGAAGTGATACTAAACAAGATGAAAATCAAAAAATCCATGAGGCTCCAAATCAAAGTGCATTACTTGTGAGAGATACTATTTAAACATACCAATGGATACATCTAATGAAGAGAAAGTGATTCAAATATGAAAGTTCCATGATGATGATTCAATTAAGATGATCATGCAATTTTATTACCTGAATTTCTTCAGACTTTTGCTTAGAATTACTCAAATATACCAGGTATTGATCCTAAGATAGTCACACACAATATTATCCTTGAAAATGATGCTAAACCATTAAGACAAAAGATATGCAAGATGAATCCTGAGATAATTTTATTGATTAAGATTGAAACTAAAAATCTCTTAGATGTGAGCTTCATTTTCCTAATTGATTATTCACCTTGGATATCCAACATTGTAGTAGTGGAAAAACCCAATAATCGTATTATGATGTGTATGAATTTTTGTGGTCTTAATAAAACATTTTCTAAAGATGATTTTCCCCTTCCTAATATTGACATGATAGTGGATTCAATTTGTGGGACATGCCTTATTGTCATTCATAGATGGTTTTTTAGGATATAATCAAATCTTCATTAATCCCCAAGATCAATACAAGAAATTTCTTACTACACCCTGGGGAAAATTTTATTCATATGTTTTCTTTAATAGATGTTCAACCTCATAACCTTGGGCCAGACCAAGTATGTTACCCAACATTACTTTCACCAATAGTGATGCATCCATACATGCACCTGATGGTCCTCTCTATATCATTAGATGTACAACCAGTGACAAACCTATACAAGGAAAACTCATCTATCCCTTGCATGTAGAGATGTGATCGCTGAGAAATTCTTATTTGTGCATGAGCTTTATCGAGATTTTTATGAACAATTGAAAGTATGGTTGAAAAATCATGATGGTTTTGTTTGACCTATGATAGATTCAATCAAAAAAATAAAAATCTCTTCAATGTGAGCTTCATTCGCCTAATTTATTATTCACCTTGGATATCCAACATTGTAGAAATGGAAAAATCCAATAATCATATTATGATGTGTATGGATTTTTGTGATCTTAATCAAACATATTTAAAAGATGATTTTCCCCTTCCTAATATTGACATGATAGTGGATTCAATTGTGGGACATGCCTTATTATCATTCATAGATCATTTTGCAGGATATAATCAAATCTTTATTAACCCCCAAGATCAATACAAGAATTTTTATACTACACCTTGGGGAAAATTTTATTCATATGTTTTATTTAATAGATGTTCACCCTCATAAGGGCCAAACCACTATGTTAGCCAAATTACTTTCACCAATAGTGGGTATGTGCAGGATCATCATGGAAAAAATAGGCCCTTAAGTGGCAAAAAAATTAGAAAAATCAGAGTTAGGAAACTTGATGTAAAAATTTGAATAAGTTATCTATATTATTTCAAAAATATGTAACAATAGAATTTGTAGTAAATTGAATGTAGTTTCTAAACTACTAGGTTTTTAAAATATATATATATATATATATATATATATATATATATATATATATATATATATATATTTGGTGAAAATTTGAAATTTCAATATAGTAGTACTTAAATTTCGGGGAAAAATAAAGTAGGTGTCTGTCTGACTAACCACAATAAAATGATAATATTTTTTATAAGATTTTAGATGAGTAGAAGACTCATTTTCGATGTGATGCATATTTTTTTGTATTTTTTTCCAAGTAAATAATTAACTATGAATTTTTAATTACAACTTTAAAAATATAAAAAACTTGTATGTACGACCATAACTTGGTTAAAATTTCATGAAATTCAAATTTTCTTTTTAATCCTATAGTATGTGAAGCATAGAATGTGATGCATGTTTTGGATTCAAAAAATGTGATACCGTTGAAAGCTATAGATTTTTTCAATCAGTCTATCAATGAGGATTTAGTCATAATTTGAATAGAAAATGAATAATAATTAGTTATTAAATTCAAAGAAAAGAATAATTTATATTGGTGGAAAGCTTAGAATATCCTTTAAAAACCCTTTTTGTTTCATCAATTTTGGGTAAAAAAAATTTGTCAGCCACATACCCATCATATTGCCACTTTTTGGCCCATCATGATCCTGCAAATACCCTAGTGATGCATCCATACATGAACCTTATGGTCCTCTCTATATCGTCGGTGTACAACAAATGAAAAAACTATAGAAGGTGTAGCATACATGAACCAAAGGACATTAACACAATAATTACGCACAATTTTTTTTTTAAAATGCACAAAACATACATGTAATACACATCAAGCCATAACATGAATTTCATTTAAATAGATTCATTAACACATACATCCCTTGGGGTACACGAGGAGTCATTACGCGACTTAGATCCATACAACATCAATAAAGAATAAAATCCAAAGATATAATCATTAACAATAAATATAACACATACATGAAAAATTCATTGATAAGAAGCCATCTGCACATAAATACAACATATGCATGATTAACATAACACATTGAAGAACAACTACCATGGTCAATATCCACACCAAGTTTAACATTTCATTACAGTACAATGTTTAAGAAGTACAATGATACAAGAGTGTTCCAAATATGAATGGAAACCATACACAAGATACCATGATACAAATAATTAGAGAAATACAAGTATCAAAATTGGCTCCAAGATAGATACAACTCTGGAGTCGCTGCAATAGCACCAATCCACTCCTCTCGATCCTCGACTGGGGACCCAATGGGGTGCATAGCACGTTCCACCCGACCATGTGAGTCCGAAGACCCACCCCCCGTGCTAGGAGCTAACAAGAAAGAGACCTCAACCAAGAACATCCAAACATGGAACCACAAGACTCAACAACATACCAAGGTATCATAACACTCAGGAATTAAAATGACATAATCAACCACATCCAGGAGTCATAAATCTCATCACATAAATCAAAACAATAGCTAGTAAACAAGGAACCAAAAGAAGATCATAAAACACTTTCAAATCAAGTTGAATTAAAAACCATATCACAATTCAGAAACGCAATGATACAATACAATAACATCCTATCACAGTACCATAAGAGTACAAGGTCAAAACCCAAACATCCACAAGATTTATACAAGGGCAAAGAATACACCAAAGATCAAATAGGGTAAAACCATAAATCAATTCAAAACAACTATGTTCCATCAATTCAAGACAAAGACCCACTTCCAGAGGATTTCCAAAGTAACAACATAAGAAGGAGTGTTAGAGGAGAGTGTCATCGCATGGCTTAACATGGATTCTCCAGGCTACCTACTGCAAGGTACCACCTCCATCTACTGACGGATTATCCAGGCAACCAAGCACTAGGAACCGCCTCCATCTATGGTTATCCAGGCTACCTATCTCAAGGAACCGCTCCATAGGGTTGCTCATGCGGAACCGTTAACCTTTCATGAAGACAAGGCAACGATCTTGCCAACCACGGCCTTCTCAATCCCCTTTAGTCTGTGGTAGCACTCAAAGGCGGATGAGGCATCAATTATCTTTTTAATGTGATTCTACCCACCCCCTAGTTAATTATTTAAATTATCACTTATTAAATTCACTCTAACGAGGGCTATCCTTTTTGGCGACCACCCACTTAGAGCCACTCTCTCTCTCTAGACACTCAAAACATAAAACCAAAATCCAAGGGTTGTACAACATAACAAGAACATTATATCACAACAGAGCAGCATGCAAGGCATTACCCATCTTTCCATAAATACATAATCAAAATCTCCATGATTCCCGTACAACCCTTTCAAAAACATGAAACCAAAACACTTGCCACAACAAGGGCACATAAAAGGAGGAACATTAACCAATAGTAAAATAAACCTCTGGAGATATTCTCATAAAGATAACCTTAACCAAATTGCCACTTAGGTAGAGAGCAAAAGAAAACATATAGAAATGTAAGTTAAATGAGAGAAAGTCCCTAACTCAAAATCAGCTCACGAAAAGTCACATTGAAAGGACCTATCGAGACAATACATAAAACCATTAATTCAAATATAATATATCCATTCATTCAATAAGAAGTATCTTGAACCCATCTAAAAAGAACATCATTCTAACGATCAAACATTTTCAACATTTAAGGACAGCACAATATTGCGAAGTGAAGATAAAAACTAATGGTTTAAGCCATAAGACACTATTCACAAGTATACTCTTCCAAACACAAATATATTCCAATTTACACATTATAACAACAATCTCCCTTAGAAGATCAACCCACTCAAACAAACAATTTGATCATAATATCACTCACAAGTATTTTCTAGCACTATTCTTATAGAAACCCCACAAATCAACCATTAAAAGAATATGAGGGAATTGATTTAGAAGAGATCATCTAATTTTATTCATTTACATAAACCCTTTGTTTAACTAAATATAATTAATCAAAACATTTATCGAATCTACAATCATTCACTGGCCTTTATCGTACCACCCAACTATTTAAAGTTTTCAAATTTATTTACTTCCATTTATCTTATAAATCAATTTTCCCACCTAAACAGAAATAATCCCTATCACCAATATTATCTACATACATCATACAAAACTCTACTTTTCATTATTTCTAAGTTAACTATTCCACTTGAAATTAATCAAATTGAGAATAAACTAATCTATCAATGTTACCCAAATTAACATCAGGAACTCTCTCTAATTACTTTACTAACCTACTCAATAACATATCACATAACTTAACTACCTAATAAATCTAATTTTCTAGCTCCTATAAATAAATCATTTTCTGAATATAAACACATTAATTACAAAGTCTTAAAGAATACTTCCATATCTTATAAGCACCCTACTAAAGAATCATTACTAAAGAATCTCTATAAAACATAATACACATATAATTATAATATTTTCTACATCATTATTTCCATATTCCCTTAAACAATCTAAACCAATGCAATTACTCTTCCCTTTTATTTATTCATTATTTCAACTTTGCTAACCATAAATTTTCTAATAAAAGCAAGACAAAATCCATGAAGATACCTATAATTTATTTCTAAAGTCCCTTTACCATTCTAAAACCAATTCACGTACTATACACCTTAAGTCAATAAATCAAGCAACCTATTTTAATAATACATTATTCATTATATCAATAATTAATCTAAATTTTGAAAGCACTTGTGATTAAAACTAATTTTAAGAGCACTTGACCAATGTTCGCAACACTTATTTACACCTCACCATTGTGTTATTATACATTAGGATTTATTCATTACACATCTTTATTGACATTGATTCTATTCTAGGCGGGGGATACATGATTTAAAAACAATATCTATGCTCAGGAGATTAATGATATTACTAAGAGGAACAAACTGAAGTAAGTCTCGCACGCCAATGACTTGACACACTAACAATAGGAAGACAACAATACACGAACATGATGAAACCCAGCACAATATAAATATTGAGATGACCTTGAAATATTCAGCACCGAATGTAAACGTAGGAATTAAGATTGCACTGAGGCACACAAATACTGAACTCCAACAAATACTATATGAGATACAATATCTCACAATGTGTTTTGATTGAATAAAAGACACAGATCATATCCATCGAATATCCCCTATAAGGTATATGAAGACTAAAATGTAAAGGACAATTTTTAGTATAAAAGTGAAGCAGAGGGAAAGAGTCACAACATGCAGCGAGGCAGGAGGAAACAAAACTTTTTCATGCTTAAAGCAAGGCAGTGAACTGACATAGCCCCTAATTCATTTGACCACCTCTCATGAAGTCTCAACCATAATATATTCTTGCTCGATCTTGTCATAGCAAAGGTGATAAAGGAGACATTGGCCACTTATTTCAAGACAGCAGAATCAAGCAGGTTAATTAACTCTATAAACTTCCTATTAAGTTCATGTGCTGCGACTGAGATTGGATGACAGAGACAACAGAGAGAGATTACTTAAATCTACACACTCTACCAGGATCAGGTGCGCGATAGTGACAGGTTAACAAATAAACCAGAGAGACTATTTTAGTTACTACACCATTGCAAGTCTAAACGTTGCAGCTGTGATAGTTTGCCTATGGTTTCGGAGAAATCTTTACAAATTTAGATTACCAGACTATGTGAAGGAGCTCATCTAAGCGCTATATCCAATAACATCAATTTCTCTCAGCTTCGACTGAACGGAGGTAACTGGCAAGGGCTTGAAACATTGCGCAGACCAAGAGAATTAAATAATCTGCTCGTTGGTCCTCAATTTCTTCGCTTGAACAATCTGTTCATTGACGGCATCAGAGAAGACACACGAGCCAAGCCTCCTCCAAGTTTGAGATGGTTACGGTTGCAAAAAGGTGAGGCGCCATTATATGAGAAGGTGAATTTTAGGAATTTGGAAATATCGCCATCTACTTGCATTATTATCAAATCACAAATGTTATCACAAGACTCGAGGGCGAAAGAAAGGTGAGGCGCAAGTACGTGATTTAAGCGTCTTTCAAGGAAGCGCAACTAGCAGAAATAAAGACATCATCTCAAGGAATGCAGTGATTGCAGGATATGCACAGATCATATTTGATTAAAATACTTAAGGAACTTTCAAGAAATGCCACAGTAGAATTTTTGCTGGAACACAAAGTGGTCCAGTTACAAAAATAATAGGGCACATTCTCAGAGAAGGAAAAGAGGAATTTATTTACACGGGGTTCCTGTTGTTTGTGCAGATTGTTTGAAACATGGAAACAGTTTTAACAAAGGAAATCTAATATAAAATACAATACAATCATTAATGATAGGCAGAAACTAAAGCAGCCATTCACTATCAAATGTACTCAAGAAAAAGTAACATATCAATCCAAATAGAAAATATAGGTTACAAGTACATGATAACATGAGGAATTCTGCTAAAAATTCAATCATTCAAATTCCAAACAATAAAATCAAACTGTACACTTATATCTGATTTCAAAACTAGTTGGTTGAAGGAATGGAAAGATAATGGAAGGGAAGCAAGAATACATTTTGATCTAAATTAAACCTAATCAACTAAGATTAAAACTTAACCTTTCTTGTGCGACTTAATAATTTGAACCACACAATGCAAAAAGGTAAATAATATTTTGCAATAGCTTATATAAATAAAAAGCAAGCAGGTTGAGAATCATATCTCTGTTCCTCACGTAGATCCTCCTGTCCAAACCGAAATTCATCACCATATGCTACTTGCAAATGAAGATAGATTCAATGCCCCGGCATCTGAAGTTCCCATCGCTCTTATTATATATATATATATATATTTTTTAATCAGAGGAGAAGGGTGAAAAACTTCTAAAAGAATTCCCCCCCTTTTCAAAAAGAGTAACTGAAACCCTTATTAAGAAGGAGGAATCTACTCCTCTCGGGAAACCGTTCAACTGCCCTAACTCCTCTTTCTCCTCCGTAAAATATTTTCAAAATAACTAATTTTATTCACCACTTTAATTAATCATTAATTTATGTATTTATTTATTTAATTTTAATATTCAAGATTTATTTATTTAATTCATTTTAACCATAATATTTTATTTTCCAAAACAAGAAGTATTATAACTTTTATTTCAAATCATGCCAATCAATTAAAATCTATTGCCAATAATATTTACCTTTACTTGGGATAATTACCTTTGAACAACTAATAAATTATTAATTATTATTATCGAATATTATTAAAAGAATGCAAAACAATTAATTAATTAATTTATTAATAATTCTTTAATTAATATTTTATAAAACTAATTTATTTAATTATAATATTTTCTTTTAATTAACCACTATACCTTTTAATTTTATAATCCTATTTAAATGTCATAATTTGATCAAAAACATTTATTGACCAGAATAAATCAAATGCACTCAAAGTCCAACAATACTTGACCTCACAACGAGTTGAAGTGCATTACAGAGCCAACGCAAAATGGAGGGCACTCTGAAGGAATACTCATTGATCCCATGCATGTAGAGAATGTGATCGCTAAGAAATTCTTATTTGTGCATGAGCTTTATCAAGATTTTTATGAACAATTGAAAGCATGGTTGAAAACTCATGGTTGGACTGATACAAGTAGATGTATCATTCTCCATCATCCAAACATTGGACTAATTCCATGTGAAGATAGGCTATGCATGGCTATGCTCCATGAATGATGCAATGTTAGTTATTCATAACTACATAAAGTTCCCATTTGAAAAATGAGATACTCACAATGCATCTTAGTGGGTTTAATCCTTTATCCTCTTGTGGAAAATTTTCATTATATTTATTTTGGGCTCAACCTATGGAACCTATAAAACCTCATGGGGACTTCTTTTTCAATTCAAATCAAAATTTGAAGGAGAAGTGCATAAAAATATTATATCTTTCCAATATTCCTAAAAATGACAAGAATAGGGTTGTTCCTCCTCCACCTATTATGGATGAATCCATGCCCAAAGAAAAGAATCTTCCAAGTAATCAAGGTAATTATATTGTAGTTCCTCCACCCATATCATATAAAAGACCAATAGACAATCAAATCATTCCTTTTAATTCCTCCAAAGATAAAACAAGTGTATAGTGTTGAATTTGGCATGATGTTTGACATTGATGTCTAAAGTTGCAGAGGGTTTGTGAAGTTGCAAAGAGCTTGTGATGAGTTCATTTCATGAGTTTGTGATAAGGTCCTTGATGCTAGGATGCATATGACAATTAAGGTGCTTGCTTATTCATGATAATGCTCAAGGTGTTGATTCCAATACTATGCAAGAGTTGCATGGGTTGCATTCTTTAAATGGTGTATTCACGGTTGGTCTTTATAAGAAATCTCATGGTGTGTACAATGGTAGTGACATTGATAAGCATTCATCAAAAGTGGAAGAAGTTTGCTTAAAGACTTGGTTGAAAAAGGCATGCAAGTTTGTGTCAAGGTTTCACTATGAAATTTTTGACTTGAAATAATATTCATGATGCAAAAGACAGTACTTGGTTAATGCTTTATTGGTGTTAAGCAAAGTAAATGTTAGTGCATGTTTGATACATTGGTCATGTAGTTGATACCAAGGATCATTGTCTCATGATAGTATATGACAGTTTTTCTTCTACAAGGTGATCTTTTAACACAAGTACTTATCCCAAAGATAACATGGTTGAAGGAATTCTCATGCTTTTTATCTCAAATATCCAAGCATATTTTAGACCCCTAAAGATCTAGGGTTCAATGTTTATGGTGATCTTCAATGTAAATATTTTTTTCTTATATTTTGTAGTGACTTATAATATTATAACACTTTTACAACATTATTGGCTATCTTTTAAAAGGTTACAGGATCTGATTTAAACTAGAGCAACAACTACTTCTTAGAGAATGCACTGTGACATACAACTGAATGTCAGCATTAGTTATGTTTAGTTTTTACAACTCCATTGGGATACAAATGTTTGAATATCCTCAGCAATGATCTTTGAAAAGTGATGAAAAAGAACTATGGTTAGTGTATGTTGCGATTGAGAATGAAGGCTCGAGCTCTAAAAAGGTTCTTTTGAAATCCATGAGAACATGCTTTTATCAAGGTCATACACATGGAGAAGAATGGAATAATAGTGTATGATAGGGTTATGTGATACCTATGAAAAAAAATGCATTACTCCATTCCTGAATTGTGATTTTTTTTCATAGCATAGATTAGTATAATCTGTTTGAGATCATAAGTAGCTGGTGATTGATTGCGAGTAATGGAAGCTTATGTATTTGTGTACAAATATTCAGAATAAGCAAATGTTCAGTGAATTCTAGAGATTTTTATGATCAGGATAGGTGTTGTGTGAAATTCTTTTTGTGATATATTTTTGAACTCTCTCAAAGAAGGTTGTAGTTAAAGCAATGGTTCAATGTAGTTGAGAAGACAGTGAAGGATTTGAATGATAGCATATGAAAGATTCATATGGCTCTATTTAGCTGCATTCATCATATGTTTTTTCCTTTTTTCACTATTTAGTATGATTTGAGTATAGTTACAAGTGTTAGGAACAAAGCTTTGTGTTTGCATTCAAAGAAGGTTAATACTCAAGATATGCAACTAAGTCTTTTTGGTTGATGAAACAAGAGGAGTCTTATAAAGAGATTTTATTCATTGTGTAGAGGATTTTTGTGGAGAGATAAGGACTTATCTTATTTCAATCTTTCATTGGAGAACCTTGTATTATTTAAGAGTTAAGGGGATATTCTTGTAGTCTTCCTTTATGCTTCTTGATGTTGTAAATCTATTGTTAAGGGAACATAAGAGTTTGTGAGTCAAGGTGTTGAAGCACTATGTTGTTGTTGCATATTGTAACAACACAACCCCCTAAAGTTATATTTCTTCTTTCATTGGAGATTAGTCATTAAGACCATGGAGGTTTTTTTAATGAGACTGTATTTTTCCAGTGAGGTTGTATTTTTCCAGTGAGGCTATATTTTTCCAGTGAGGCTGTATTCTGCTAATGAGGTTGTATTTTTGCTAGTGAGGCTGTAATCAATGAGATTACCATTTTTTCTAGTGAGACTAATAAAATGAATTTTGAAACTACTTTTTTCTCCCTATAAAGGGTTTTCCACTCATAAATCATTATGTTATGGTTTCTCATTATTTTTGGTCTATTGGTCTTCATGTTTAAACATTCAATCTTTTTAGCACTTGAATTTCTATGTTAATCAAGCATTAAGCCTTGCCTATCTAATTGGGTTACTTTTTAGTAATTGAATATTCAAGTTATACAAAGAGATTATGTGCTTAAAAATCATGTGAATTGAATTTGTTTATTGAAACATTGATTCACTCCCCCCTCTTAGTGTTTTCGTACTCCAACAAGTGGTATTAGAGCCAGAACCTTGCAAAAAGTTTAACCAACTTAAGGGTTCCTGGTAGTGGAGTACAATGGGAAAGAGTTATAGAAATAATGTAACTTCCAAAAAGGAGAAAAATCTAGATCAAAAGATAGAAAAGTCTATTACAAAAGTTGATGATGTTTCTAATGTTCTTGGTTCTAAGGAATGTCATATAGGAATGTTTGATGCAAAAAGAGATGAGTTATAATTTATGGAAGTTGCAAATGGGTCATATGATGGAAATGATGAAGAGGAAGCACACATTTATCTTGAAGATGAATTGATTGTTTCCCTCTAGAAATGAATTGAAGAGAGAAAGAAGAGTAAATGAATAATTAAATATGAAGTACAAATAATCTAATCAACTTATTGAGGAACTAAAGAAGAAATGTGTAGAATTTGATCATCTTTTTGAGAAA
The DNA here is from genome assembly GCA_007258455.2 of Sequoia sempervirens. Lineage (NCBI taxonomy): Eukaryota > Viridiplantae > Streptophyta > Pinopsida > Cupressales > Cupressaceae > Sequoia > Sequoia sempervirens. The sequence continues at coordinate 19,920 of VDFB02013512.1, read as the reverse complement.
CTAAAGGTGAAATTGGAAGAATATAGAAAAGTGGAAGAAGCTACTTATAAGAAGTTGCAAACCAAAGTAGAATATTGCCAAAAGTTAGAGGCTGAAATGTTGTCCCTAAAATAGAAATTAGAGAAGATAAATATGGATTTGAAAAGAAGTCTACAAAATGAGGAGAGCACTGAGTTGTTTGACAAAGTGTTGCTAAGTCAAAAGTATTTTTCAAACAAATCTGGGATAGGATATAAAGGAGAAATGTGTAACAAAGATGCTACTGTGTCAAAGGAACCAATTAAATGAACAAGATTGTCAAAAGGAGGAGCATATGAATAAGGAGAATCAAGTTTTACTTTCAAAAAGCCTTCATACCAGAACACTTATGAGGATGGATACAAAAGAGTTCATGATCCCCAACCAAATTTTGAGAAGAAGGGCTTCAACAAGTAAAATTAGGTACAATTATTCACATTTCCATGGTTATTGTTACTCTTATAATGATTATGGAAATAAAAAAAATTATTGTAGAAGGAGTTAGTCTATATTTTATAGAAATATGAATGTAGTTTTTTATAAATGTACCAAACTTGGAAATATAGCATAATTTTGTAGAAGAAGCTTAGTGAGTCCACCTAATCATGATAAGAAGGTGAACATGTCAAATAAGAATATGGAAGAGCTTGATAAGGTTTGGAGGAGGAAACATCCCAAAAAGACAAGCACTTAGAAGGTTTTGAGAAGAAAGGAAAACTAGGTGAAGGATGAGTGTAATCTTGTGCATACTACACAAGTGACATCTATAAGTGTATAAAAAAGAATCATGATTTGAGGGAGAGATATTTATAGTTCTGATGGAACCCCTAAAATTTTCTGGTTCCATTTATCATCCTACAAAAATTTGATTTGAATCCCTCCTTAGGGCTTGGGGTTTTTGTTTATTATCACTATTGTAGGGTTTTAGAATACCTGATGTATTTCCTAAATAGCCCTCAAGCTTGTGTCCTTGAAAAAATTCTAATTCATCATTGACATTTTGTCACCTGTCCCTAGGAATTTTAAAACATCTTGTGCCATTTGAGCTTGTGGGGTAACCGGACCCTCATCTCTAGGTCTGAAATTCTTTTATTTTATTAGGTTGATCGATTGACCTTATTTGGCCTTTACATCCTTTGAAATAGCATGTTTTAAGTGCTTTGATGCCTTTTATACACCATCCTATATGTCCCCCTTTCTTAAAACAACTTTTGAGCATGTGCTAAAACACTCCACTTAAGTTTCATATGCCATTTTCCTCTATCACTCATTGGGGATAGTTTCAGAAATGTAAATTTACATTAGCGATGAGCAGTGATTGGTATTTATTTTGTTTCACACATCGCAGATGGGTTTTGGATAGTGATTGTGTATTAGTGATATGTGATACATATATTTTCACTGGCTTCCTTCGTATCGCTAATCGTTTGTGAGTCTTGAGTTTTACATTAGTGATGTGTGATATGTGTGCTTCTTTAACTTATTGCTAGGATCTCTTTTATCACTAATTTCTAATAAGTTTTATGATGATAATTTGCATTGTGTGATGGGCCTTGGTACTCTTTTTATTTTCTCCTATCACTCATCATGGATTCATTACAAGATTTGAGTCTCAAAATAGCAATGATCAATGGAGTCATTTGTTTAAAACTTTCTCTCATTGATTTGAACTTCTCTTGTGAGCGATACATTTTGGGCCTCTGATTTTCATGTAGGTGCACATGTCTTAATCTTATTCAATTACCTTATCTCCCATCATTGATGTGAGCCATAATTTAAAGCATAAATCAGCGATACACGATGTGAGATGAACTTGATAGAGTATGAGCCTTAAATTCAATAGTGGAGATCTCATCGCATTGATATTCGCACATTGATAAGAATTGTGGAAGTGAAGTGTATCAATGATGAGCGATGGATAATAAATGAAGAACAATGTGGTAGCATCTTGAGGACATCATTTAAAGTAGAAAATAAAGTAGCAATCTAAAAGATGAACCATTGATGTGGTTTTAATTTGAAATGATCAATGAAGCTAGTTTGAATATGAATGGATAAATGTTAGCTCACTCGTGCAAAATTTCTATAAAAAATTAATGGTGTTATGTCCCATTTCCTGACCATAAAGAGGGTGACTAGCTGGTTTTTTGCACATTTGAAACTGCTGAAGAGCGAAGAAGAAATCCAAATGCTAATAAAATAGTGTCAAGGACTCTAACAAGCAATTACAACAACATTAGTACTAGTTTTTCACCTACATAAGCAAAGTGTTGTATTTCTTCCTATTACAAATGCTAAATTGTGCTATTCTAAAAAATAGTAGGGAATTTGGGAGATAATTTTCTTGTGGTTTATTCATTGAGTATCCTCTGTGGTGCAGGAGCACCTTTGCAAATCATGTTTTCACCATGTAAATTCTTGTAACAAATGATCAATTTTGATGTCTTGACCTTGTAACAAGGTTAAATAAGTTATTTGGTAATTTAGGTCATTATGAGGTCACTTGGTGTTTATAGGGTCCAAAGAGTGCAAAAAGCATAAAAACATTATTATAAAATTTGTAAAATTTCAAAATTAAGGCAAACTTAGGAGGATGAAAGTCATTTGATACTTAGGAATCAGTTAGGAACCGAGGAGACAGTTTGTAATGCCTTTAAAAATTCTTTTCTTTTCATTTGTACATGTGGGTGGTTGTAGGATTTCAATTGAAGAAATAAAATCTTTGTTTTTGAGCAATTTATATAGAAATTATGTGTTTCCATGCACGTGTACAGATTGTACAAACTATAAAACATGCAAAGTTTTATTGTAAGTATTGTGGCCTCCAATTACCTTCCATATGAAGTTAGTTTCATGCATTTTGGTTTTATTTTAAGCAAGATATGGACATTTTTTCTAAAATCAATTAGAACCCTTTGTTAGGGTAACCAAAGGCAAAGAAAATAGCATATCTTCCATTCTAATAATGGAAATCTCTCATAAATTTGTGAGGAACTTTTTTTAATGGTGCTATACAGGATTTTCAAGGTTGCAGGGTGTGAGCATGTGGTTTAGGGAAAATTATACAAGGCCCTAAGTCTATAATGTTTGTAAATTTAGGTAAACATAATGTACAGTGATTTGGAAAGGGTGTGTTGATATTTTTCTTCAGTTTTCTTGAATGCTACTAATTTGAAAAGGTAATTAGTTTTGTTTGAAATCAATTCTTTATTTTTTTTGATGAATGGATGTGTTTGGGTAAACCTTTATTGACTACCCTATTAAAAGCAACTTTATGACCGTCATAGTTTGATAGTGCTCCATGGTGATTTTTTCCTTTTAAATGAATACAATGGTGTCCATCTTAAATGATAGTGCTTTTAAAAGGTTTTGTATATGTATTGTGAGCCCTTTCATTTCAAGATTTGGTGAAACTATGAGTTTGAAGCCAAGGTTTTATTTACTGCCCCGTTGTTGACAGTTGGGAACAGTCCCATTTGGTACAACATTTGCATAGTTATTAGTTTTCATCTTGAAGGGTGAGGAAATCATTTGAAGATTATTTAATCAAAGTATTTTGTAGGCCTCTAAACCTAGTTGGGAATCAAGAGAATCTCTATGGATGCATGAGTAATATGAGTGAATGAGCATTGTAGGCCTAAAGGCTGATTAGGATAGGCTATTCTTGGGAGTTCAATTTTGTAAGTGGTTAAGTTGATATAATGGTTTGGGTCAATCAATTGAAATTTACTTAAGGTGTTTGTAGAATCAATAAGTGGATCATAGCTTGGATCTCAGTTTTTTTGAAATGTTACAAGGATTGCGAAGGGTAAGGTGAACTTGAAATGAGTTGGATAATGTTACAAAAAGGCATATAGTCTGATAAGTGTGTCAAATTTTTTATTTCTCTCTTGGCTCTGCATCATGTTGGCATTAGAGCGCAACAAATATTTGGGCTGATAAGTTGATTGGTGAGCTATGGTTTTGTAGTTGTGTGGTTTGTTGGTTGTTTGCATGTTGATGTAGTGAGAAATTCCAAGAGACTAGGAGAGTGGAAAAGACCTAGGTGAGGCAGAGAATTGTAAAGATGGAGAACTTGAGAAGGCATTTGCAAGCAGAGGAAGAGAGAAAGAAGAAGAAAAGAAAAGTAAAGATGGATAGAGAAATTGCTGAGTTGAAGCATGAGTTGAAAAGACTTGAGGAAGAGTTCCAATAATCTATGAAGAGGATAAAACAGATGATGAAGCAGGTAACAAGTTGGCACTTGAGGATAAATAAAAAAGTTTTATGGCCTATAAAGAAGATTGTGAAAAGAAGAAGACAAAAGAAGATGAAAGAGGAAGAAGAAACATATGAAGATGCACATGAAGAATTCATTGATGAAGAAAGCAAAGTTGTTCCAGGTGTTTCCAAGCATGAAGATGAAGAGAGGACAATGATCATAGACCTAATTTCTAATGTTGAAGACCTTGGATTAGTAACAAGATTGGATAAAGAGCAGATTGTGAATGAATTGACCTTGCAGATCCATAAGGAATTGTTGAGTGATGGAGGTATTATGGTAAAATGTTTGTTTCATTTCACTATGTTACTAATGCTTTGGACAAAGAATAACTTGCAGGTTAAAGGAAAAAGGGAGAAGCATGATTTTGTGGTGTCTAAAGTAGTGAAGAATTTGATTTTAGACAGAAAGAATGATAGGGGACTAATTTTCATGGACAAGTTTAAACCTAAAGTAAACATAAAGGTAAACTAGACAAGTTGCAAGGACAATTAGTATTAGAGCATAAAAGGATGCAATTTTTTTGACAACATCACAATTCAAGTGTACTTGAAATTTTTTTGGTCGGGAGTATGGTGCAGGAGCACCTTTGCAAATCATGTTTTCACCATGTAAATTCTTGAAAAAAATGATCAATTTCGATGTCTTGACCTTGTAACAAGGTTAAATAAGTTATTTGGTGCATATTTAGGTCATTATTAGGCCACTTGGTGTTTATAGGGTCCAAAGAGTGCAAAAAGTGCAAAAAGATTGTCATAAAATTTGTAAAATTTCAAAATTAAGGAAAACTTAGGAGGATGAAAGTCATTTGATAGTTAGGAATTAGTTAGGAACTGAGGAGATAGTTTGTGATTCCTTTAAAAAGAATTTTCTTTGCATTTGTACATGTGGGTGGTTGTAGGATTTCAATTGAAGGAATAAAATCTCTATTTTTGAGTAATTTCTACATAAATTATATGTTTCCATGCATATGTGCAGATTGTACGGACTGTAAAATGTGAATTTTTTATTGTAAGTATTGTGGCCTCCAATAACCTTCCATCTGAAGTTGGTTTCATGCATTTTGGTTTTATTTTAAGTAAGATATGGACATTTTTCTGAAATCAGCTAGAACCCTCTGTTAGGGTAACTAGAGGCAAATAAAATAGCGTATCTTCCATTCTAATCATGGAAATCTCTCATAAATTGGTTAGGAAATTTTTTTAATGGTGTTATAAAGTATTTTCAAGGTTTCAAGGAGTGAGCACATGATTTAGGGAAGATTATACAAGGCCCTAAGTCTATAATTTTTTAAAATTTGCGTAAGCACAGTGTGCAGTGATTTGGAAAGGGTTTGTTGATGTTTTTCTTAAGTTTTCTTGAATGTTACTAATTTGAAAAGGTGTTTAGTTTTGTTTGAAATAAATTATTTATTTGGCTTGATGAATGGATGTGTTTTGGTAAACCATTATTGACTTCCCTGTTAAAAGCAACATTATGATAATCATAGTTTGGTAGTGCTCCATGGTGATTTTGGCCTTTGAAATGAATACAATGGTGTCCATATTGAATGATAGTGCTTTTAAAAGGTTTTGTATATGTATTGTGAGTCCTTTCATATCAAGATTTTGTGAAACTATGAGTTTGAAGCCAAGATTTTTTTGACTATCCTATTGTTGATAGTTGGCAACAATCCCATTTGGTACAATATTTGCATAGTTATTAGTTTTCATCTTGAAGGGTGAGGGAATCATTTGAATATTATTTAATTAGAGTATTTTGTGGGCCTGTGAACCTAGTTGGGAATCAAGAGAATCTCTATGGATGCATGAGTAATCTGAGTGAATGAGCATTGTAGGCCTAAAGGCTAATTAGGATAGGCTATTCTTGGGAGTTCAATTTTGTAAGTGGTTAAGTTGATATAATGGTTTGGGTCAATCAATTGAAATTTACTTAAGGTGTTTGCAGAATCAATAAGTGGATCATAGCTTGGATCATAGTTTTTTCTGAAATGTTACAAGGATTCTGAAGTGTAAGGTGAACTTGAAATGAGTTGGATAATGTTACAAAAAGGCATATAGTTGAATAAGTGTGTCAAGTTTTTGATTTCTCTCTTGGCTCTGCATCACTCTGTTAGGGTGATAAACATTAGGTGAGGTTTGGGAGTTTTTTTTTCTACAAATTGTGTCTTGGGTTCTAAAGCTAGGTAGGTCTTTTTGATCAGGAAAACTGTAAACCTAAACAAAAGAGAGTTAAAAGGCTTAAAACCTAGGATGTTTCATCCACAATTAAGCTAGAGCCACCTATAACATCTAACCCTATGATAATCTCCCTTGCGGCACTCTGAAAGTCTAGAAGTAAAAACAAGAATAAAGAGAAATTCATGGAAGAGGCCTCTAGAGAAGTAAAAGAGGGTGGGTCACGAATTTGCAAGAGACTACTGGCTAGGTTTTTGTAACGAGTAGGTTAATTGACAATAATGGTGAAATTGGAGAAGTGCCACAACCTCAGAGTGGATGGAAATTGTTCTTATATGCTTTCAATAGGAGGCATGCTAGTAAGCCACCATTTTATCTATGGGTGCTCAACCTTAGAAAGCTGGTGGTACCTAATTTATTTGTGAAGGTGGATGTAATGATGAAGTTAACAAAGCATTATGATCCTATAGAAAGAAGAATTAAGAGTGAAAATGGAAATGTAGTATTTGAGGTGATAAGGGATAAGATTGTGGAGATATTTGGGTTAAATTCCAATTACACTGTAAACATCAAGCAGACAAATCTATATGGGGAATATGAGTACAACAGACTTGCATATAGAAATAGGTTGCTTGTTTGACATAGAGGGAGCAAGGATATATTTCATTCTAAGTATGTTGATCCCTTTGAGTGAGGAGTTTTTGGATTATTTTAAGAATACATATTACTTCCTGAATGAAGTTATAGCTCAAAATTTTGTGGTAAGGATAGCCCCAAACCTATTGGTGATGGTAGTAGATATATAGGCTCATAATCGAAACACTGGATTTTATTATGTTGCCTTTGTTGCATAGAAGACACATAAAGATTTTATTAATCTAAGGAAACAGGTTCTCCCTCAACATTTCCTATATTATTCTCTGTTAATGCATATGCTCCTATTTGAGGGTGACCAAAAGTGGAAAAGAAAGTTAAAATTGAGACTAAGAGATGACCAAAATAATGTTCTTCCTGTCCAAATGTGGACATATATTTATCGATAGGATTATTCCAATTCCAATTATCTGACATTTGCAAATGTCATTAGATTTGGTATCTTGGAGAGTTTGGGTGTGGCACCTATTCATAGGCTTTCTCTAGCAATCAAAACTATCATGCACCCAAAGGATATGACATGGTCAAATGAAAAAAATAATTGGGTAGATTGGTTCCTGTATTTAGAGTATACTCTAATTAGGGCTTATGGGTCTAAGGTAGCACCACACTACTTTTCCTTATATGTCTCTAACCGATTAGCATTTATGGACTTAATGTGGAAGATTTATTTTATGGATGTTGAAATGTTTAGAAAGCCTAAGAAAGGTACTGTGGTGAGCCCCTAATGTAGTTTTACTTACTTTAAAGCTACTTCCCTTGAAGGGTATGAGAAATTCAGAATCATGGTGAATAACTTCAGGCTTCCTATTGATGAGGTTAGGTTGTTTGACCCAAAAGAATTTATGACCTCCAAAAGGAGGGAGAAAAGCTTATCAGGGATCTGTCATCAATTCTTGTACATAGATGATGTATTAAGAAACTTGACAAGTAATGAGGATTTTATATCTAGAAAGAGTGAATGGATAGCCACAATGGAGATTGAAGAGAGCACTATGAAAATGAATGCCTTCTATGAGAGCCCTTATGATGAAATTGAAGATCCTTTTGAAAGAGAATTTGCAAAACTAAGGGATTACTAGAATGGTGATTTCAAGGTAAAGATGAATGAAGTTGTTGAGAAATCACAAGCTCTCTTAGAACAACAACCTTAGGCTATGGATATTCCAGAGCAACAGAGGTGCAAGAAGAATATTTCCAAGCAATCAAGGTAGAACAAATATTTGAACATGTGCCTAATGATGAGGAGGTGGAGAAGAAATTCCCTCCCCCAAATATTGAGGATACTCTTGATTCATAGACTCCTCTAGATATAATTATCCAATGGAAATATGGTGATAAGAACACTAGTAGAATTTGGAAAATAAATGACTACATGACTAAAATTTTTAGTCACATGACTAAAAATTTTAGTCACGTGACTAACACTAGTAGTATTTAGAAAATAAATGACTAATTTGGTCATTTATAAGTGACTAATTTGGTCATTGGGTAAAATCACAACTAAATGACCAAATAAATGACTAAATAAATGATTAATATCAGACAAATAAAAATGACTAATATCAGACAAATAAAAATGACTATTACTCTATTCTTTTTTCTTTTGAATTTGATCATAATCCATGAGCTTAAGCCCCCCTCATGGGATCCCTACCTAAGTCGGCCATTTGGCCACCTAGGTTGCTTGGTGCACCAAAAATATCTATTGCATAAACTTGAAACCAAGGATTATCATCTATTGAAAGGTTTTTCAAATGAGGGCTTTATTTTTCCCCTCTTTTTACTGTTTATTGAGTTTTAATAAGCATACCCTAAAACCCTGTCAATATTTTGTTTTTAGGTTGCAGCTCACAAAATTGGACAAGTGAAAGGTCAATACTAGAGAGGAAGAGTTTTGGGGAGTGGAAACCAATAGAAAGCAGAAAGTAGCAAAAACTGCTAACAATATAACATAATTTGGGCAAATCTTCAGGTAAGTTATGTGACAAATTGCATCATCTTTAATATCAATCTACAATTCCTTCCTACCACTACTACACAAAAGGGGATTTTAAGACATTAATTTAAGACAAAATATTAATTTTGTCTTAAATATATATTTTCTGTTTAAATTATATTATTAATTTTCTAATTGTCTTAAATTAAGACAATAAAAAAAAACTTTTTTAAAATAATTTTTTTATGCCAAAGGCATATCCAATTTGAAAGGCCCCAACTTGAATTTTGCATTCAATGGTATAGATTTTCTAAGAAGTCGTAGTTGATGAACAAACTAATCCTTCCCGTTGGTTTGTTTGGTCAGATTAAATATTAAATGCAGTTCATTGTGGTTAGAGGATGTATCCAGGCTAGTTGCCATAATGAATCTTTATGTTCTGACTGTCTGGTCATAATTATGGTGCCACATTGAAGATCAACAAGTTTTAGAGATAGTAGATATTTGAGTTGGAGACATGATTTTTCCAGCCTTTTAAGCGTAACTGCATAAAAAAGTCTATATGCCAGCGTGAGACTGTTTCCAGTCAAACATAACACCTGTTTGAAGTTCATTGTGCTTTTTGTTGAAGTTCCTCCTTCAAGTTATCAAGGTCTTATTTTTTATTATAAAAGTGTAGTTGTTGGCATAGCCACAGTAAAATTGCAAGTTGTATATTGAGTTAGTGATTTAGACCATCAATTAGAGTGTTGTATGTAACAATATTTGGGGAGCAGTAACTATGTTTCATTCCAGCTACCAACCTTAGAGCTTCATCTTCCCTGCCCACCTTGCAAAGACCATTAATTAGTGTACCACATGCAATAATATTAGGTGAAATTTCAGATTATATCATCTCAACAAACAAAACAAGAGCTTCATCTAATTTTCCAATTTTGCAGATCCCATTAATTAGGGTGTTGTATGTAACAATATCAGGAAAACAATGTGTGTTCCCCATTGTGTGCAAAATACCAAGTGCTTCCTCAATCTGATCCCCTTTATACAGAGCCTTTATGAGAGTGTTATAAGTGATAACATTTGGATGTATTTCCATCTCATTCATTTCAGCAAGAAGGGAGTTGATTCTACATAGATCAACAGAGTTACCAAGGCCATTTAAAAGCATGGTGAAGGCTACGACATTGAGAGGAAGGAATTTAGTTAGGGCTGAATGTAAAAGGTCCTAGGCCTTGTTTGTGTTTCCCAATTTACAGAGGGAATTAATGTACTGAGTGAAGTGCAAAACATTAAATTTGTGTGTGATGTGAGGACGGGATTTCTCCTATTTGCATGTGTGGTGAGATGAGGTTTTGTATTGTTTTATAGAATGAGGAGAAGTTACCTATTTAAAGAGGGGGTGTATCCATTTAAATTTGTGCATCATCTTTATATCCATCTTCATGTGGTTAACAGAGTAGAGCAAAGCAAAACAAAATCCTAAAATATCTTATCTTCCCTCGTCAACAAATAAACATAAATGCAAATACAATTTCACTCATGAAGAAATAAAAGTGCCTATATTTCTTGGTTAAAAGTTTATATTGATATAATATAGTTTAATATATACTTTAAGTTTTTAAAAATTATGTTTATAAAAATTCTTAATTTTTCTTAATTAAATAAGGGTTACAAGATGAAAAGTTATATTATCTTTCATATTTATGTTTTGTAGTAGATATTTTTTTTTAACTTCTAAATAATTATTTATAAAAATAGAAAGAATTAAAAATATTTTATAAATTTTATACGTTGAATGATTTTACTTATTATATATATATTTTTTTAACTTAAAAAATAATTTATAAAAAGGACACACAAATATTCTGCGTACCCAATTGCACACCTAAAGTGCAATAGCTAGTTTATTTCCCTCTTCTCCTTCATTTTCCCTCCCTCCTTTCATTTTCCCTCCCTCATTTTTTAGCAATTTCTTCCACATATTACCCAAAATATGACCTACAATGGACACTCATTGACATAATTTGTTCTGCAAAGAACACCCGCTTACATTAGCCAACATGATTTGTACTATGCAGAAATGACTATAAGGGGAAGTGCTGCATTTCTCTAGCCAATGCCAAGGTGTCGGGTCAAGATACTATGAGTTTTTAACTTTTTTATGCATGCATTGCTTTCAACTACACCATTTTCTCAATTATGTGACCATATTGATTTGTGTTGCTTACAGACCTACTGCAAGAACTTTCAAGATGTGAGAAGAAAGTAGGCATTAAACCAGATCCAAATGTTGGCATCTTTATGAAGGTAAGTACTTCTTCTAGAGGGTTGTTTTTTATTAGAATTTCCTCAAATGAAATCTTTGCTTTATGATATATGCCACTTATTGCACATTGAGTTGCACTATGGCCACATGAAACAGTAATTGAGGGCCGAAAGACCAGCCTTATCACAGACTATGTATTGAAGGTTTATTTTCAAAACTTCTATATTAAATAAATGGTAGGTCTCCACCTAATACCACCCAATCCACATTGTCATGACTTTAATCAGCAACAAGTTAAGGCTCTTATAGTATCCTCTTCATTTTAGTAAGGGATTGCTTGAGAATAAGGAGTGCTTAAGAGCTCATTAAAAATCTCTTCCCTTCATCTTGATCCACCCAAAGCTCCTTGACATACTTGGTAAGCTCCTCATTGTGGGATCTCAAATCACACCACCAGTAGAATCAACTGCACCCTTAGAGAAGCAGTTTCCTCATTTGCTATAGATGCCTCCTCTACCTATGTTTGCGGGCCCTTCCAAGAGGGATATTGAGCAACCATGCTTACTATATCCAAAAATAGTAAAACACTTCATTTTCCTGCACTAACACAACTAGCTTTCAAAAAAAATATTCCTTGATTAAGGCATGTGTGCGCCTCTGTTTGTTGTTTCTTGTACCTTCCTCATTGAGAATTGCCATCATCATGGACAAAGTTCCAAGATTTTCTGCCCAAAAGACACGTTTGAACTTTCAACCAGAAACAACCCCTACATAGTGGGTGTGTCTCAATTCCCTCTTTTCTTCTATGATTTCCTAGTGAAGAACTTACAAACAAAAACTACAAACAGGGGACTAGCAGAGAAGTAGAAAAAAATAGTACAAAAAACAAGGTATTGGGTAAAGCAAGGGTCCTATGCCAATTTAAAAAAAAATTCCCACTACATTATAATTTCTTAATGTCAATGTCCATGCTACCCCGACTGAATAATAATCTTGGACATAATGAAAATATAAGGTCAGATCTGTCATAATGAAGGGGATTCAGAGCTCAGAAAATGATGGCGCAGCCTTGTGGTTTCTTTGTCTAGTAAACCAAACTGCATTATAATCTTCCTTAAAATCGACCATATATTTTAGGAATGAATGGATGCCTTCCCACTCCTTCGAGCAAAAGCTCACCATCATGCCTAACAGATCTCAGAGAACCCTTGCACTAGTTGAAAAATCTGCTAGATTGTTGATTTCTCAGAAGCAGAGTTAGAAGCAGATACAGGTATTAGGTCCCTAGAATCAATAGAATGCTTTCCAACTAGTAGTCAATCCTTTGAATATTCCATTAATGGTTAGTGGGGAGTCAAATTCCACTAATGAATGCAAGAAACACATAAATAGGACTAGTTTTAACCATTCTACCCATTCAATTGCCTCTGCCATATTTTTGGTGATAGTCGTAAAAAAAGTAGATGAGGCCACAATAGTGATATGATTGTGATCTCTTATAGGCCACCATGTCCCCACAATACATGGATTTCCTTTGGATTCCCTTGAAATTTTTATTTTTACTTGGTGTGGTTGGGAGGAGTATAGGTGAGGTGAATTGAGATGGGATGGGTGCTCTCCATTTTGTTTGTTCACACATTGACTTTTTATCTCAAGTTTTGTATATTTTTATGTTAAATGTAATTTACATTTTCTTAAGCATATATTTCCACACCATAAGAGACATTTTTGGAAATTCCAAATTTCCAAACCTTCTACCCCTCATATTTGAACCATTGTTTTGTACCTGGAACCTACTCTACTAGGCCACCAGTGACCAACTTTACTTCATGATTTTCTTTTACTAATTTCTCTTTAGATGTGTGTGGTACCAGTTCAACACCTTCTCCCAGGCATTTTGCTTGAGGTTCTAATCTAATTGGCCACATCCAACATCTTCCCCATTAGAACAAATGCATTTAGATATATATATGTACAGGCCAATCTTATGGGAATATGTTATGGCTCTAATATTCCAGACTTGCATACTAGTGGTTAAATTTCCTTACTGAAATCACCAATTAGTTAACAATCTCAACATGTTGGTACTTACAGATTCATTCACATTATCAACACTCAAGACTACATAAGTCAGCTTAGTAAAGGAAGATCCTGTAGATTTTTTTACAAATATTCATCCTCTCTCCTGTACAAATTAATTTAACAAAGAAAGGCCTTCAAAGCTATAATATGTCAAATCTAAAGAAACCAGTTAATATATGATTTATCATCATAATCTGTCCCTCTTCTAAAGATAGTTTTGTTTGTAGAATTTGCATCTCATTACGAGTTCATACAATGTCATGTGTTTTTAACCTCTTGATGGAGTGGTATTTTTCAGTTAATGATCCATGTCGAGCTATTCTAGTTATTGTTCCTTAATATCTTTAACTCTTGATAGAAATATGAAATTTTTTTAATGTTGTGTATGAAAATTTCAAAACACATGAGACTTCTCTTTGCTTATTTTATTTCCCTCCATTTTTATTTCTTGGTTGAGTGGTTGTTACTGATTTCACAATTGCCTACATTAATGACTTATTTATTTGAATTTCATTTTATGCACTCACTAAATGGACACATGAAATTTATTCCCATTTGTTGGGTATTTTTGTTTCTCATCAATTGTTCTCTAAAATTGTTGTCATTTGACACATGACATTTTTTCGTAGTTATCGTTCATTGTTGTTGGGTCTAGAACTGTATGATCCTTATTTTGTTATTACCAAGCAGTGATGAACTTTTATGCTCATTTTTACTGTTCCATTTGTGTTTGATAAGGGCCTTTTGTCTTTTGGTTGATCATTGGTTGGAAATAATTAGAGTTGTGTGTTGGGTGATAAACAGGCGAGCAAAATCCTTGTTGCCTTAGTTGAATTTCAGCCTTAATTATGTCATTGGAGGCTTATGATCATTTGGTGGCAACTTGAATACTTGATTGGTGGGTGACAATGATGCTCTACTTTGTTGGGCTTGGGAACTACTCTATGTTGATCTAGTTTACATCAATATCCCTCTCATTGTGGTATTGTCTCAGTTTTGATGTCGAGTCCCATCTATAGCTACTAGCAACAACTTGTATGGATCTATTGTCAAAGACATCTTTTAGTTTGTAAGGACCATTGCATTACATATTTAAGTTTTGGTATTTCTTGCTTAGTTTACAAAGTTAGTTTAATACATTTTGCTTAAAATGCTTACCTACATTTCCTTTATAAATTATATGTTTTTCATGCCAATACTTATCTCTTTGTTGCTCAAATTTGACTCAATACTAAGCCACCACTATTTCCAAAATGTTGTTACAATAAATGACTCAATAAAAAAGGTCTTAATTTTAGAATTATTTTTCTTCTTAAGCCAATGACACTTTTTTAGCTGACTCCCAGTGGATAAGCATTGCCAATGGAACTTCTATAGTTAATTCAAGTATTACCCAATGTCTTTATACTATTTTGGAAATTTTTAGCCGATAGGCTATATATATTGTAGGAAATTTCTCCTGAAACCTATCTCACACTGATAACCACTTAGTGGGTTGTTGTTAAACTACCTACTGGTTTTGAATTTCCATGAGATAGAATCAAATCTTCAATCATATCTGATTTATCATCGTATGCGTGAAAGAAAATTTTAATCGACTTGCTTCCCACAACTTTATTTGCCCCTGCTCCTCACAACTTTATTCATCCTTGCTATATAACCTGTCAATTCAATACCTATGGTATTGTATGGACCTGAAACCCCGATAGTTTCAAATCCACTTTTCCATACAACATAATATATTGAAGCTGTAGCTGTAGGGAGATTGGTTTTGGTTGGTCAGCAATGGTAGGGCTTCTTGCAAAGTCTGCCCATTTTTCCTCATCAGATATTTGATAGCACAACACAATTTGTGCAGAATCTTGAGGTAAGTCACCCTGGTTTCAGCAAGTTTTATTTTTGAAAAACCCTTAGCGGCCGCCATGGTTTATTTTTTGTGTTTTATTTCATGGGTCTGGCTCGTTGTTGGGATTCATATTCTTTTTCGCGTTTTATCTGTCAGCTCTCATTAGTTTCTTAAGCTAATATGTATATTTTCCTCTAGCTGAGCGACTGTAGGGAGATTTTTTTTGGTTCGTTTCATTTTAATTTCATTTTCCTATGGTAGGGCTTCGTAAGTTTTCCTGCAAACTCTGCATTTTTCCTCATTGGCATCATTGACAACACAACACAATTAAAATGAGACGAACCAAAAACAATCTCCCTACAGCTGCTCAGCTAGAGGAAAATAATTAACTGAAGTTTCTTGTGCTTGAAAATCATCTGAACTTCTACTCTGCAATACGTTTACTAACACTGATACAAACATATTCAATACAAATATTTTTATTATATAATAATCACTGTATTTTTCAACTGTCACTTTATTTTATTCAAGATCAAAGCTCCACAAAATTTAGATGTTTGTGTCACCATCAAGTCGACCCTATCTTCTGTCTGATGTAAATAGTGAGACCCACTTAATTAATTCAATCAGAGAAATCCGTTAATGGCCACATATTACCTTAACGAATTAATGGGTGCCACTGCTAGGGGTCCCTATGAAAAATCTTCAACTTTTTGAAGATTTTCATTTTTTACAGATTGGTGATCATCTGGCCAGTTGTTTTCAATAAAGCCTGCCCAACTACTCGCACTCTGCATTTTGATTGGACTTGTGGAGGTTCACTCTGGTTAGTATGTTTCTCCTATCTGATGTCTTTTCCTTTCATCTAAGCTATACCCATAAACGGTGTTGCAGTTTCATTGTTACTTAGATGAAGTCTAAATAATGGCCTCTCAATTGACTGCTCTATTGCATTATTTGGTAAGTTAAGCTGAATATAGTAGTATCCCTAAAATAATGTTGTTCGTTGAGCAGATAATATGAATATTTTGGTACTTCCTCTTAGCATTTGGCTATATATATGCTCCTATTCTAATTGTTCCTTGCCTTGGCTCAGACAACAATGAATGTCCACACCATTCCAATCTTATGGACATATTCTTTTGCAAAACTGCATATTCATCTCCGCTGAAAAATCTTTTATCCAGTATTTGTAACTACCAAGATAGACTCTATAAATCTTGAGGATTACTTCAGACCATTTTAACCAGTAAGCTTCCACAATCGCACAATCTACATACTCAATTATCTTCACCTTATTCTATGTAGCCTCCTGGTTGCCCCACGAGGATGTTCTCTTCCAAACAATCATTTTATAGAGTATTTGTTACCTCCAACTGACAAACATGCTTATCTAATGTTACTCCAATCATGAGTATCACCCTAATTAAAGTAACTCTTATAACTGAAGAAATGGTATCACAATAATCTACAATGCAATCATGCAACTAAAGCAATCTCAGTAGGATATGTAATCTATTCAGAGAGTCTACTTTATTGTGGTTTATTTTGGAGAGATGTTTCAGAATGCACGAAGAGCAAAATATCAAGATTTTGAGCCTAGAGAAAACTACGATGTCCAAGAATGTTTGCTTTACAAGTTGCAGAGACTTTGTGCACTTAATTTTAAAGATGGAAGAGTTAAATTAATGAGCGGGCCCAAAAGTTGCCACTACTTCTCTTCATCCAAACATGTGTGTGTTGTCACTGCTCCATTTCTAGTTTGAATTGGCCTACTATATATAAATCACAAATTGTCTAGGCCCTGCCACCAAGCCCAAATTAATCACATAGAGACCACATGGACTTCTTGGAATTTGTCATCTTTTATAATTTTGTCACCATGTTCTCAACATTTTTCCAAAAAACAATTCCTCACTATTTCTAACCAAATCTTCATTTTTCAGAGAACTAATGGTGGAGCTAGAGAATCTGATTGATCTAAGTGATGAAGGCTACATAGTTGAAGAAAGGAGTATTTTCATTCTTGAATCTTTTAAAATATTTTACCAGCAACTTCCTTTAGCTAAGATAAGAGAGTGTGCATCTGGATAAATAAAATTAATAACAGTTGTTTCAATAGTCTATTTTTCCTCCAATACCCTCTAACAATTCCTTCTTTCTTCCAAGGCCAACAATTTGCATGTGCCATCATGCTGTTTTGTCTATTCAAATATTTGAGCCAATCAAAATCGTTATCATGTCATAGAGAAATTGTAGAGACAACATGAAATTTTGAGGGCATTCAAGAGACTTGTAGAAGTACCTGAGCTGGCCTAGGGATGCCCTAGAAAGCATCTTGGAAACATCCTCTTTTTGATGGAAATGTCCCAGGAACATCTCCTCCCTGCTGGTGGCAATGGGGGGTTGTTTTTCTGGCATCTCTGCACCTTCGAATGTCCCTATCCAAAAAGTGGCAGGTTTTTTTGGGGGGGAGGTTTTGGTGGAATATGTCCCTGTGGAACATTGAACTGTATTTAATTTTTTTTTATTAAGTCAAATTTTCGTTCTTGATGGAAGATTCACTTAGATGCCATACCCAAGGTGTAGTTCTTTTAAATTCTGGTTAAAAGCTTCATAATCCTTGGTCCAAGAATGTTGCAGTAATGTAGTTCACTTGACACATAGTGCTGATGGAAATGGTGTCTGTGATAGATGTGGCTTAAGCTAAAAAGTTCCTTAACAGTTAGTTAAGAAAATACTTTGTAGTTTATAATAGTGTAATTCATTTCTTATATAGTGTCACACTGCCAAGGGAAATTTTGTCTATAATTGCTTCACCTTAAGTGATTTTTATGTTTTATTGCTTTTGATTATGCCTAAGGGTTTTATCTTATGCTTTTGATTTCTATGGCCCTTGCTGATTCTTGATATGTATATTGATGTTTGAAATATGGTGTGAGGCAGGATTCTATGTTACTAAGACTGCAGTGCTTCTACGAGTTGCAGAAGATTTGAAAGATAATCCACATAAAGTATTGATAGTTGAAGATGCAAGCATTGTGAATGTGGCACTTGGCGGTGTTTCCCTCTTGACACTATCAGGTGATGGCTTAATGCTTGTTGCTTGTGTCCTTTGTTTCTCATTTGCATCTCTTATTATAAACTAAATTGATGACACCAAATTTTTTGGTGCCCTTTTATGATAAAATTTTAAAGATGCCATTCAGGCTTGATATATTATTGAATTTTATATTTTAATTTTTGTGTTATAGACAATTGATATGTACTTCCCATCATTGCCCAGGGTTTTCTTTAACCATAACCAATTTATGACACATAAAGGTCAACACAAAGACTTGGATTATTGGTTGAAGCATTGGTTGATAATCTGACATTAATACACCTGGAAATCTAAAATTAAATGTCCAGAGTAAAACCATTGCAGACATTCAAAATCATGAAAAGACAAAAGACGGGAAAGAACTTGGTATTATAAGATCAATCTTTAGTTAATACAGGTGAGGGTAACAATACATATCACTATTTTCTTCAAAGGTAATAAGTAGCCCATAATATATATTGGGCTGGTTAATTAGATGGGTTCAATGTTCCATGGTTCTTGAAGTGGAGCTACGTCTGATTGTCTTGCATTGCCTGTAAAACATAGTGAGATATTTCAATATTGTTCAGCTGTGTTTGGGCAGCAGTGGGGGTGAAGCATAAAGCTGAAATTTGGAGCAGTTGGATAATCTATGCTATGTAGCAAATTGAGAAATTGCATGGGGCTTGCCTCTGCTGTAGTTTTTTAACATTTTCTTGGAAGTAGTTAGCTTATGACACTGTTTCATCAAATTGGGGATTTTTTTAATGTAGATCTCCTTACATTTGGATTTGGTGTAGTTTTCTTCATAATTAGTCTTTCATAATTGGTCGGTACTTCCCTTGTTTTAGATTAGTCATTTCCTTTTGTTCAATATTTTGAAATCTGTGTGCCCTTTTTAAAGTCCTTATTTATGTTTCATCAAGTTCCCTTTTGGTGGAACAAGGGACTGTGAAGACTAAAAAGGTAATGCCTAGAAGTTCCTCCAAAATCTTAAGGAAAAGGGGCCAATAATACATCTATAAATAATATATATTATGAACCACACATTACATTCAAAGTAACTTAGTAAATTTAGCTATAAACAAATTTGATGTAAACATCGAGCTACTGATTATTAGTAGCAAAAAATATTAAAATAAATATATGATGATACATTGCTCGAAAGTTCCTCATGACTGCTAGTCTAGTACCACAACTCACTGGTACATCAAAAGTATTCCCTACTCTGAATACCACACTCCTCAAATAGAAAGATTGAAACTTGAGATTGAGCTGCACACAAAATGTTTAATTGTGCTCTCACGCAGAAAAAAATATTTTTGATGTAGACATGAAACTCCTTCCAGCTTTACACAAAAAGGAAAATGCTTATACACATTCTTTGTTTAGAAGTTCAGTTCATTAAATTATGATGAATGTATATGATAGAAAATTGGAAATTGATAGGTTGAGGGTTGAATGTTTTTTACAATACATTTTGAAGTGTTAATTTGGGCTTTTTTTACTTGTTGTTCATGGGGGAAAGTGTAGAGGGAAGATTGAGAGTGTTGAAGTGCAGCAGAACACTTGCTTCCAAATGAACCAAACTTAAA
>VDFB02013511.1:0-29324 GCA_007258455.2 Sequoia sempervirens | reverse complement strand
CACAAGAGAAGAGAAGGAAATAATTATTAGGAGGTGGATAGTTTGTGATGGGATAAAGCTCGTGACAAGAGAAAGGAGAAAGATGAAAATATTTTGGAGGAGGTCAGGATATGGTAGACAAGGGTCCACAAATGAAGAAAAAGGAAGAAAAAAAGAATAAAAACTACTGCAAGGTACCAAATCACATCATAGGAGTATGTTGTAGGTTGTCTTCAACTTGAAATGGTGGTCTTATTACTCAACTACATTTTGTGAGCTATGCTCATAAAATTCTTACCCAATGTGTCTGATGTAGGAGCATATGAGTGTAGAGTGACAAAAATTAACCAAAAAAACATCCAGGAAGAATTTGACGTATTCAATGCTTAGGAGAAATTGATGTCCCTTCAATGTCCAAGACAACTTGTATGGATTTTTAAAGTTCATGCCTCCTCAAGAAAAGTTTCTCTACCATCTCATTAGAAATAAGATTATCCATATTAATAGTATCACTTATTATCAAACAACACTTACCTCCAAACTTGTAAATAGTTCTAAATAATTTCTTCCTCTAAATTAGCATGTGTTTCTTCCCTCCCCAACTTAAAAAATAATCTCTTCATCCTGAGATTTTCACCACACTTTGATGCTTCTACATAGTTGACTAATGTGTTACTCCCTACATTCATATGTGCAACATTGCTTTAAACATTTATTTTTCACGTAGTATTGAATTTTATGTGTGTGTGGGAACTTGAATGCTTGATGTTCCACTTCTCCATATTTAAAGCATGTTCTAGAGAAACCTATACTTCATCCACAACCTCTTCCTTGAAATGATTTATTTATCCTTTGCGTGTTATCTTAAGTATGTGATGTGCTCATTTTTCCTTTGTGCACTTGCACTTGCTTTGGATTATCACTAAGAATCATGCCTTCTCTTCCACACATATATTTCTCTTTTCCTTATGTTATTCTTTGCTACCTTTGAGAAAACATTTCTTCTACCTTTGATAAACATTCATGATTAAGGATAAGGACAAAGTGGGAAAGAATGGTTTGAATTTCATATATGTAGGAGTTGCAGATGGGTATAGGTTGACTGATGGTTGTATTGTTGTTGAAATAGTGTTGAATGAAAACTTGTTTGTTTGTGAGGGACTAGTGGTGGACCTTGTAAAAAATGTATTGGTGGATGGCAAAGGTTTGTCAGGGGAGGAGGACATTTCGGCACCCCCATCTCAGGAGGTACATCATCACTTCCAGTTCTCAATGAAAATGGCTTGGGTTCATGTGTTGATGGATAGAAAGATGTTGGGTTGTCTTGCAAAAAGCTCGCCTCTCAATGGTCAGGCCTTTTGGGTCTAAACCAAAGGGGAAAATCACCCCCTCTTCTCTAAACTAGTGTCTTATAATATGGTTTTAGGTGAGTACACTATATCCATTCCAAATTGTCTTGTTCAAAAAAGTGTATCTCTAATGGATTTCATGTTAGTTGGGAAGTTCTTAGGGCCAAGGCCGAACATAGATGTGGTTAGGTCTTGGGGAAAAAAAATGACACATAAAAGGACAAGTGGATATTGCAACAATGGACAAAGGTTTATTTTCCTTCTCCTTCTCATGTGAGAAGGACTTGGGGAGTATTCTTTCAAAAGGTCCTTGGCTTATTGGAAAATCAATATTATCTTTGAAGCAATGGGAACCGAGTTTGGATTTTTCTAACCGTTTTTTCAACATGACCCCTGTTTGGGTCAGATTACCAAGTCTCCTAATGGAATATTGGGATGAACAAGTTTTTAAAGGAATTGCTAGCACTTTTGGTTGGCTAGTCTCTATAGATGAAATGACTACTTCAAGAAAACACTTGGTTTATCCAAGAATTTGTGTCAATGTGGAACAAAAGGAAATTTTACCAAAGTTGGTGATGTTAAAATCTAAAATAGGTGATTGAAAGCAGTTAGTGGAATTTGAAACCTCACCTTTTGCTTGATTCCATTGTAAAAAGGTTGGGCTCTAGCTAAAAACTATCCAAGCAAGATATTGAAGTCAAAACCTAAGGTTTGGAAGGCTAAGTAGGGAAAGGATAAGGATGTTTCTATGTAGGTTTCTAAGGATGGTGGGAGTGAGGTTTTGATACATCCAATCTTGGTCTCTAAGCCCCCATATCTTGGCCAGATGGGTAACCCTTGGGACCTCATCTTGTCTATAGATGATAATTTAAGAACCTCACAGGTTGAGATTGTTGTGTCTCGTTTGTCCTCAAAGACTACAAATCTTGTGAGTATTAATTGTTTGTCATGGGATTCTCCTCCACTAAAGATTGATTTAAAGGGTGTAGGGAGTAAAGATGGTCTACCCTCTCTTGAGGAGGAATCCTTCATTGTTGCTAAAGGAAGAAACAATAATAAATCATCGCATTCCCCCTAGTTTCTCTCATGGAGTGGTAACCAGAAATAGGAAAAAAACAGACTAGGGATCTAAGCAAAGGGGACAAGGTAGGCCCTCCTCCCAAAAAAATAGAGAGAAGGAAATTAAGAAGGGGATTGTTGAAGGAGTTCAAAAGAATCTCTTTGAAATTTTCTCTAAGAGTACATCCAATAAGTGTAAATGAATATAATATCTTGGAATATTAGGGGGATAAATCATGTGCATAAACATGATCTCTTGAGAAACATTATTCAGGACCATAAACCAAATATCTTGTTAATTCAAGAATCTAAGATGCAGTGTGATAAGATTGAAAAAATGAAGAATTGATTATTTAAGGATTGTGGTTTTCATGGGTTCAAATTGGATGGGGCTTCAGGAGGAATAACAACCTTTTGGAACCCTAATATGATAAGAGGAGTAGTCCTTAATGTTGATACTTAGTTTTTGTATTTGAAGGATGACACTTCTTTGGTTATCTCAAATGTCCATGCTCCTAATTTGAAGAAGGCTAGAAAGAGGCTTTGGAATGTATTAAGTTCTCTCAAGCCTAATTTTTAAGGATCTTCTTGGTTGGTTATGGGGGACTTCAAAACACCTTTAAAGATAATGAGAAAAATTTCAAATCCCCTTGGATAGTAGATCTGATCTGATGGATTTTATTCATGATAATGCGCTTTTTAATCTTGAGTTCCAGGGATATTCCTTTACATGGTCTAACAGAATGGTAGGATTGGACCTCATTGAAGTCAAATTGGACTGAGCCATTATTTCCTTTGATTGGTTCTCTAGTTATTCTTATGCTCTCTTTATCTTAACTCATTTTGGTTCTGATCATTTTTCAACTTCTTTCTCTGCTAATATGATGGGAAAGAAGAAAATGTTTCCTTTTAGATTTGAGAGCATGTAGCTAAGGCATTCAAACCTTCAGGCGTGTCTAAAAATTTGGTGGTAGGTTAATGTTGAGGGAAGTGTTATGTTAAAAGTGGCTAAGAAACTCTCCTATGTTAAAATAATGGTCCAAAAGTAGAATTTAAAGATTCCTTTGGTCAGATCTTCTAGATTAAAAATTCTATTAGGTGAGGTTCAACAAGAAATCCAATTCAAGTGGATGGACTCTTCTCTGCATATGCAAGAAAAAGATTTGCTATCTTAGCTTCATGATATGATAACAAAAGAAGATGACTTTTTGAAACAAAGGTCTATGGCTATCTGGTTAAAGAGTGGTGACCGCAATACCAAATTATTTCATCTCTCTTCACTCAAACATAGGGAAATGAATAGAATTAGTGCCACCCAGGTTAATGGATTTGTTCTAGAAGATATTGAAGATATCCATAAGGCTACTTCAAATTAATTTTTTTAATCTTCTTATTGATGACTCAGTCTATGATCAGATAAATGAATAATTTTTTTTGGGGTTTATCCCAAATATTATTTTTGAAGATCAAAATAAGAAGTTGACCTATATCCCTTTAGAGGAAGAAATTAGATCAAAGTTGTCTTCTCGTTTGAAGGGAACAAGGCCCCTAGGCCAGATGGTTTCCCTCTTCTATTTTTTCAAGATCTTTGGGATACTGTGGTGAATGCAACTAAGGATTTTTTTGGCAGAAAAAATTTATTGAAAGAGCTAAACTCTACCTTTCTTGCATTGGTGCCGAAGTATCCTAGTGCTAAAACTTTTGGGGAGTTCAAGCCCATTATCCTTTGTAACTCTATTTATAATATCTTTTCCAAAGTCCTTGTGGTTAAATTGCAATCTATTCTTCCTTAGTTAGTTTCAAGTCAGCAGAAAGGGTTTGTTCGTGGAAGAAAATTTTTAGATTCCATAATTTTGGTTCATGAAATTATACACTCTCTATCGAGGAACAAGAAGTTTGGTTTAATTTAAAACTTAGACTTAGTTAAAGCTTATGATAGGGTTAATTGGCATTTTTTTATCTAATGTGTTGATAAGGTTTGGGTTTGGAAGTTAATTTGTTTATCTTATTGGCCAGATTATATCCACTCCTTGGTTCTCTGTGTTAGTGAATGGTTCTCCCTCTTTTTTATTTAAGAGTTCTAGAGGGATAAGACAAGGAGAACTGATTTCTTCATCCCTCTTTATTTTTATGGTGGAAGCTCTAGCTAGATGTATTCAAGTTGATGTTAATGATGGTTCTTTGATAGGGATTTATCCATCATCTCTATGTCCTCCATGCTCCCATTAGCAATTTGTTGATGTTACTATTATCATGGGGGAGGCTTTAGTTAAAGAAGCAAAGAAGATAAAATCCATTATGCTTGGTTATGAAAAGGCATCTAGTCAACTTATCAACCTCCCTAAGAGTAAAATTTTCTTCCTCAATACGCTTGCCCGACTTTAGTTTAAGCTCACTAATATCCTTGATTGTTAAGTGAGAATTTTCCCATCTTATTTGGGTCTTCCATTATGTGTGAATAAGATTCCAGATTCCTTTTGGTTAGGGATGTTGGATAGATTCAACTCTAAATTGGCAAGCTAGAAAGGGGTTTTACTTAGCCAAGCTGGTAAGCTCCAACTTATTAAAACAACTCTTCAAAACTTACCAGTTTATGCTATGAATCTATTTAAAGTTGTGGCCAAATTTGTGGAAAATTTTCAGCAAATCCAGAAGTAGTTCCTATGGGATGGAATTGCAAAAAGGGAAAAAATACCTTTGGTGGCTTGGGAACATGTCTGCATGCCTAAGAAGATGGGAGGTTTAGGTATTAGGAAAATTAGAGAATTTAACTTTGCTCTGATGGCTAAGAAAGCTTGGAGACTTATTTCTGTTGAATCTAGTTGGTCATCCATCTTGAAGAATAAGTATTTTTCTAAGTACAAAAGCTTTACAGAAATTCTAGATGTTGATCATCTTCTGGATGGTTCTTGGTTTTGGAAGAATATTCTTCTTTCTAGAAAAAATATTCAAAATGGGTCCTGATAGCTTCTTGGTGATGGAAGACAAATTAAGTTTTTGGATGATGTGTGGTGTGATAATTTTTTGCTCAGGGAACCTCATAGGGCTCTTCCTATGAAAGATACATGCATCAGAACTTTTGGCTACTAGGTTATTGATTACATTTAGGATGGGAAATGGAGAAATCTAAGGAATGTTGATCTGTCTCTGGAAGAGCTTCATCTATTCATTTCTTGGATTTATATTCCTTATTTTCTGAAAAAAGATAAGTCAATTTGGTACCCCTCTTCAGATGGTATGTTCTTTGTGCCTTCAACTTTTGGCATGCTGCTGGAGCAAAAAAAACCTCCTCCCTTTTGGAGTTCTTTTTGGAATCATTTGTTAACCCCTAAGATCTATATTTTCTTTTGTAATATGGTTCAAAACAAAATTATGGTTGTTGATAACTCATGTAGAAGGGGGTTTTCCTTTCCTAATAGATGTGCTCTTTGTGAATGTAGATCTAAAGATTTCTTCCACATATTCCTAGGGTGTAGCTTCTCTTGTTCTATTTGGGGTCAGATTCTTTCACTTTGGAACCTAGTATGGGTTTTTCCTAATTGATTTGAGGATTTCTATGACCAATGGATATCCTTATGTTAATCCCTCACTTTAGATGTTATGGTCTCTAATGACCCCTCATGTATCCTAGGGTTTTTAGAATGAGAGAAACAATTGTGTGTTCAAAAATTCAAATCTTAAAGAGGACGGTGTGTTAATTGAAATCTTAATAGCTATAAAAGAAAATTTCTTGGTTGGGATCTCTGAAACATAGGTGGAAGGACAAAAACTTATTTTACATGAGTATGAGTCTCAAGTTTTGGTTAAGTGGAATCTCAGGAATGACATCTCTTTTCCTCTTAAGAACATGAAATCTTCTAGAGAGAATGTGGTGTGGATGTGTCTACCAAAAGGGTGGATACAAATTAATTTTTATGGGGAAGCTAAAGGGAATCCTGGGCCAGCTAGGTGCGAGGAGTGTTAAGATATGAGGATGACAGGTTTGTTTCAATGGTGGCACTTCCATTAGGAATGTAGACATATCACCTAGGTAAAGCAGGGGCAATGTACACTATTATAAAACTTGCTTATGATAGAGGCTTCAAAAAAGTTTGGGTGGAAGGGGATTCATTAAACATTATAAGGTGCCTTAATAAAATGCATCCCCATAGTTGGTCGATTGAGTCATTAATCTATGATCCTTTAGGTACATCAAGTTATTTGATGAGATAAGGATTACTCATATCATGTGTGAGGGTAATTATTTTCCAGACTTCTTTGCTAATGAAGGAGTGAGAAGGAAATCTATTAAAATATGGGATGGGCACTCTTCAGCACCCATCAAAGCTCTAACCATTCCAAATAATGATTACTAGCAGGGGAAAAAATTAGAGGACAAGAAGTGGAGTTAATTACTCCTAGACATCTCACACACCTTTTAGGTAGTAAAAGGGAATTTTCCCTTATTTTTTTCCTAGAGCTTAGGAACAACATTTAGGATTTACAAACTAGGAGAAATATTGTGACTATGAGAGGAGACAAAAGCCGTGTGGAGCCTCTATCATGCAATGGGGTCTGCAAGAAGCCTAAGGTGTGGAAAATTTTGGAGGAGGGGGGCGTAACCCTATACATGGAAAGGCTACATGGGCATGATCCTAAAGGCTCTAAGCTATTATTCAAGGGCTAGAAAAACAAAATTTTGACTGTAAATGGTAAGGAATTTGTAATAATAGAGGAGGTGATTACGAAGATAACTATGTTGCTGATGTAGGGAAGAAAGTTTTTCCATGAAAAGAAAGCTAACAATGAAGCCCTTAATTAATTATTTAAGGGTGATGAATGGAAAAAATGGTGAAATTATCTTCATGGGGCTATGACAGGCTCTTTATAAAACCCATCTAGGCTAAGATTGCATAGGTTATCATGCAGTACATTTACTCTAGATGGAAATTACACGACTATCTTGGGTGTCCGTTTTATTTTCTTGAACAACTTTAGGCATAAGCTTTTAGTGTCTTTTCCTTATTTTATCTTAGCTTCGCTAAATAATTATGTGAAAGAGCATTTGAAAAATCCTAACTTCTTGTTCTACATGAGGGTTTAGTCCTTTTAATCATGGAATCTGTTAAGACCCAGAACCCTATACCAAATCCAAAAGGGAAGGGTATTGTCAAGAAAAAACCAAAGCCAATGGTAGTACAATATTCTGACATGAGTTCTAATTCATTGGAAGATGATGATGATGAAGAATGATAGGAGGAGGAAGAAGGGGATGACTCTATTGAAGTATTATCTTCAAATCCCTCTGATGGTAAAGAGTAGAAGAAAAGAAAGGTTGTTGAAAAGAAGAAATCTTCAAAAAAGAAAGCTAAGAAGGCAATTTCAAGGTCAAAGGATTTAAAACTAGGGACGAGGTTGGATTCAAAGTGCAAAGGAGGGGCAAAAAAAACTCAAAGCCTAGTGGGGAAGAGGTTGGAAAAGGTAAGGAGAAAATTGGGGAGGAGGTTGGTAAAGGCCAAGATAAAATTGAAGATAGGATGGCCACAGTCTAGATCTGCATGAAAGGCCCTACCAAGGAAAATGCTTATGTTGCTAATATACCCTGTTATCTAAAGATTTTTCTTACCTACATGCTAACAAAGATGAAATATGACATCCTAGGGTTAGCAAGGGAGGGAGTGGCTAATTATTTCAAATTGGCCAAATGGTTTTCCTTAAAGATTAATAAAACCAATGTCAAAGTTTGAGGTTTGTAGGAAAAATTCTCTAATGAGGAAGGGAATCATTTTGGGTATGGAAATAGGGAGCTACAGATCAAGTTGTAAGTTGTAGAGGAATCCATCATTATTTTAAAAAAGGACTATGAGAGTTGTATGTTGGATATGGAGAACAAAACTCAGGAGATTAATACCAATATCGATATTCTCTTAAAGATAAGACAATGCTCGATAAAGAATAGTGTGGAGGGTCTAAGGATCCTCATGGAAAATATGAAGGAGCTAAGGAAGAAACAAATGGTTGGAGTTGTCCTAGAGAATAGCAAAAAGAAAGAGTAGGTTATAAAAGAAAAAGGGAAAAAATAAATGTTTGATAACGCAAAGGGGCTTGGTGCTAGAACTCGAGGCAACAAGAAGTCCTTTGAAGAGGAGAAGAATGAGATTTTATACCTGATCAACCTACATTGCAACTAGGAGTTAGAGGTTGTTGACACCTTGAAGAATATGAAGCAGCCTGTAGGTGTTTCTTTTTCTTTTTGTGGGCTATTGTTTGGTTGCCGGTTGGATGTGTTTATCCCTTTTGTCCAGTGTTTTGATGTAAATGGTTTTGAGTCCTTTCAAAACCATTTTCTTTTGCTAATTAAAAAAATTGATAGAATTCTCCTATAGAATTCAAATTTATCACACAAAATTCATCCTAAATGAAAATGTATAATCCATTTACATACTTGAAAATTTTATTTATGTCATCCTCTGTGTGATGAGTGTGAATGATTAATTGATAAAATTCTTTAGTGTAGTCTTTAACACTAATATCCTTTTGTCTTAGGTTGTAGAATTTATTGAAAAGATCCTTTTCATACTTTGTAAGTATTAACTTTGCTTTCAACTCGGCAACAATATTTTTCCTAGCTCAAATTTTATCCTTGTCCTATCTCTACCTATCCTTTTGGATACCACCATAATGATGCATGAATTTACAATTTGGTACATGAAAATCACACCTATTTAGGGTATTTAATGGATTTTTACTTGAAATACTTATTTAGTTCTACAATTCTATCTATCAAATCTTCTAGACATAAACTCGAGCATTTTGGAATATCCACATGTGTAGCTTACCACCTATCTTAGATATGGTTCTGAATTACCCTCCATCGAGTCTTGATCAAATTCATTCATGTGCACTTTAGGTATCTCATCATTTTGGATTTTCATCTACTTCTATTTGCACAACATTCTTCATACTTCCAACCTTGTTTGAATATCTCTCATAAAGTCTACCAAGTCTACCATTCTTGGTAAATAATTTCTTCCTCCTCTTCTAAGAGGAATCCCTCTATTTTCTATTTTATTTCCTCGAGAAAAATTTATAATAGTTACACTCTCTACACCTTCTACCTAAAGTGACATCTACATTGGAAGACAAATTCATTATTTTCTATACTAACTTGTAAATATGGAAAATAAATTCCACAAGTTGAAAAATCTCAATACCAAATGATGTAGTCATCATTAACGTGTTGAGCATAGGTTGTCATTGATGTCAAACTGATGATAGTAGGTCATTGTGTTTGTTAGTGGTTATAAAATGGTGTCAAGGCTTTTAGATGTGAAGGTTGTCAAGATGAAGAAGATTGTAGGAGTACAAGTATTGGTAATAATTTGAAGGTTCTAATAGTGGGTTAGTTGATAGTGTGTAGGTTGTCTAATCAATCATATCTTGTATCATATTTGTCATGGTGTGACTACTCTTAGAGATTTCATGTATTTATCATACCATGCCAAGTATGCAGTAAAAAATGTTTGTATTGGTTTGGGAGGATATATTTTGGACAAAGATATTACTTAATATGGGTGGCATTTCTTTTAAAAATGTGTTGTAGCTCTGTGGTTTGGAAGGAGAGTATTCCTACACTAGTTCTATTATTTTCATGAGTTTTCGGTGGCATGACTCAGTGTGCAAAGAGTTTGAAATATCAAAAGTCTCATCATGCTATTCCGAGTTTGAGGCAGTTGTAGTAATGGCTACAAGTGTGTGGAGTGAGGATAGGACCTGTTTAAGGTTCCCTTGGTGTCGTAAGGTGTCAGGTATTGTTGGAAGAATGATTGGACCTTTGTATTACATGTTTCATGTAATTTGAATTTGGTTCCATCCTATGTTTAGGTTGGTGCAGATCCCTGGCCGATATAGAAGTGTTAATGTAGTATCATGTATATATGTCAAATGTTCAAATGCATTGTAGTGTAACAATTGTGTAGCAAGTGTGTATGTAACGAAATGCATCCATTAATGATCTTAATGAAAGTAATGTAGTGGGATGTACAGTTGTGTCATAGCAGAAGCATTAAGAAAAGAGAGTGTGCCAATATCAGTGTGTTGTTGGTGTCATATTTCAAATTTTCCTTTATTTCTGTTCCGGTAGGATTGATGTTCTACTTGTTGTATTGTTTCGACAAGGATTGGTGTCTTTGTTTCAGTGTGGATTGGTGTCTACTGAATCTTTTGGGGTTTGGTGTCTCCAGTAGGTTGGTGTCTACTTCATATTGTAAAATTTCTTTATTATATTTCTTTTTGTGAGAGATTTTCACCATGGTTTTTCCTCTTTTGGGTTTCCATGTAAAAAATCTGGTGTTATGTGTGATCTTGTGTGGTGCTTTAATTGATTTAGTTACTAGCCTGTATGGTTCAATGCTCTTCATGTTGAAAAACTATAAAGTAATTGTGAAGGTTTCCAAAATTGTTTTAATTAGTTGGATCTACTAATACACCCCCCCTCTCCATAGATTGTGTGCCCTTCATAATGATCCCAATGAAGGGAAGCCTTAGACCACACAAACCTCATAGTTAACACATCAAAATCACTAAATTAAACATTGGCGCTATTATTTTAGTCTTCAAATGGATATTACAAATATTTTGAATGGGATATCAACAATACATAGGCCATAACACTACCATCTTCTTTCAAGATTGGCTTTACCAAATCTTTCTCTTGTTGTCAACCTTCTTGTTAGCTCTTCAATGAAATCAACCTAGATACATAAAGGCATAAGAATAGTTATAGAAGTTGAATAATTTTTTCTTCTTTGCACAATTGATTTGGAATGACACATGGATATTATTTTATCTTCTCTCTTCATAGATATGTTTGCAACATTTCAATAATTGTGTAAACTATATTGACTGAGAGAATTTTCCCTCATGTGAGTGAGCTTCTATAAAGTGCACAAGATTCAATTCTGTACACAAAATTTAATCCTAATTTGTGCCCAACACGAAATCTCTAACCTTAGTATAACACACATAGACATTTAAAAATTTATTAAATATGCACCATTGTATTGCACATGCATAAAGTTTGTACAAGCACTTATTCTTCTAAACTATTTTTGGTTGATGAGGATTTCTCATGTTCCCAAATGAGTAGGTACACCATTTTCTCATGGATACTACACCAAAATAATAATCAACATCATTATCCTATTCATATATATTATATGTAATGATTTAAGTTTCTATGTGGGTAATGGTGGGCCATAGCATGTGAGTACAAAAAATTGATGAAAAGCACTATGAGGGATTTCTAATTCCTCAATAAAATTGATCCAAAAGTGAGAGAGATGGGTTGTTGATATGTTTCATTGGCCCATGGAAATAAACAAAAGTTAATTTAGTGATAAATAAATTAAAAGATTATGAAATAAGGGCGATCCTATATTTGGGGGAGCTGACTAACTCCTAGACAAAACACAACTATGTACATACAAAAGCACATGAAACACCATACATAGAAACATACATGACATGAATGCGGGGCCCAACGCAAGTTGCAAGCAGAAATCATGGGGGCAAGTGAAAGTCACATGAGGTAAATAGAGGCAAACAAAAATGGACGGACGACAGGCATTTGAAAAATTTAAACAAAAAGCGGGAATTTTCAAACACCACTGTCGCATCAGCTGTGAACAGATATATGGAAATTTTAAGAATCATAAAAAAAAATGCAATCCACATAAATGATAATGGATGGATATAGAAAGAAAAGGTGTCTCCTAATGATGTGGTCAAAACTACATATGGAGATGATAAAATGGATAGTGTTGTAAACTTTTATAGGGAACCCATTAAGACAAGCCTAGGTTCATCTGGGAAACCTAAGATTTTTAAGAGGTATACTAATTATTCCTTTGTTCTAAAATTGTTGGACTTGTTTAATTCAAAGGACCCTGGGGATGGAGAATATTTGAAATATATATTATATTCATCTTTTGAAAGTTCATGGTGCATCACCTATTCATATGGAAGGAAATCAACATTATATTCTATCCTCTTATCATTTATACTAAACAAATAATTAGAAAAGGTAAGTCTAGATTGTGAATTAAAAATAATAAACATTTGGTGGGCCTATATTATGGCATCAATTGAGGAAAGATCATTTTGAGGATTCCATTGATCCAAATATGGATAATCTTAAACCATTAATTCAAGCATGGATAATTTTACCACTTATAATTGACCAACATAATGATATCTCACTATTGTATAAAACTATAAGATCAATAATGGGGTGTCATTTCATTGGTGAAGTTGATGACATTTAAATTCATCTTCCAAGGTTAAAATTTTATAGAGGTGCCCTGGCAATGTGCAAACCTACAAAGGAAAATCATTCCATAGACATACATGAAAAGTTAATAGTTATCCAACTAGTTATAATCTAAAAGAATCTTCCAAAGAATACATATTTCCATATATTTCATCTTGTTTTATAGATTGTGCCTTATGAATGTGTATTATTTCTTCCTTGATAGAGGAAATAAATATTTCAAGATCATTTTCCTTACTTGTGCCCTCAACATCAATGGTCATTTATTTCCATAATAAGATCAACAAAGCCTTTGAGAAAGTTTGGGAGACAAATTTCATATTCTAGCATGGGACATAAGGTAACAAACCTTATCTAACATAATGTAGAGAAAATATCTTATGGGATTATGTAAAGAAAATATAAAATACTAGATTTACTAAGAAATTAGACAAAATCTAATAAATTCTATAGCAGAACAATCTAATAAGATTTGTGGTATAATATTTTCTATAATTAAAAATAAAGCACACTTATCACATTGAATGAAAATGATTTGTTGAGTTTTTATTTTAATTTATAAATATTTTTCCTTCTTAAATTTGTAACTTGTTTGGTTCGTAGACTTGAATTCAATTGGTTGAAAGAGTTTGTGTGGATAAAGAGGAAGTCCGTTTTGAAATTTGGGTGTTAATATTTAAATTACATATTTGAAATTTGTATTAAATGTAAGTTATGCATCAATTGACCAATCTTACCTATTTCTATCTTATAGGTACTTCAATATTTAGTGCTTGAGGTCTCTAAAAAGGTATTACTTGCACATAATTTGGAAGTGAAGGAATCACTTGTTAGAAATCATTTTTAAAAAAATGAGAACTTGAAAACATATATTGTTCATTAAAAAATAAATTTTTATTTGATTTAGAATTAAAAGTACACTAATATGCTTTTCAAACTATATGTTTTTAATTTGAAAGGTTCAATATGATGTTGAAAACCATGTTTTATGTATTTGGACAAAACCCTTGCATAGAATGCAAAAATTTGAACTATAAAAGGAAATATTTAAGGTCAAAATCTTCTAGTATAAATAGGTATTTTTCCTATCTAGTCTTATTTAGGTTTTATTTACATTGTTAAGTCCACTTAGGTCCTAGGAGGGTATCTTTCTAGTTAGAATTAATTAGGGGGAAACCTTTCTAGTTAAGCATTAGTTGTCACTTATCTTATCTAGTTAGCTTTTATTTAATGCTTGTGTCCTAAGTTATTTAATATTGACTCATGTCATTTAATTATGACATAGTCATTTAATGTAGGTACTGTTAGTTCTCAAAAACAATGGTTAGAAAACCTCAAGAGGTTTCCAAGCTCTTGGTACATTTTAGGAGGCGCACCCTTCAAATGTCTTTTGAAACTTAACAACAACTAACAATAATTAAACATAGACAATTAGGCTCTAGCAAGCCACAAATGGACTTTAGTAACATGATCTAAATATTCCTGCCTCAAGTGAGTATTGACATCATCCGTGGCATTTCTCACAGTGATCTCCATGTTTACCATTTTCTTTGAATGCTCGAATGACTCGTCCAGTGTTGATTCTCCTCTTTTGGCTACCTCCAAAGCTTTATGCAATATCATCTTACACTCCTTTATCCACTTGTCCTGACATTTCAATTCTCCATTATTTTCAAATAATGTAGGCACTCCACTCTTTGTAACATTAGTTAATCCTTTCTCATTTGCCTGGAGTTCCTCATAATAGTCCTCATGTTTCTTCACTATCTCCTCAACATTTATAGTAGCCTTGTTATCATAAACACCTTCCTGTTGCATTTCCTAAAGCTTCTCCTGTATTTAGTCATTTATTCTTTTGTGTTCCTAAATTGTGGCTCGATTTTTGGAATGGATTGACCATAACTTATTCATCCAAATCATCAAATTAGCATGCCTTTTCTGTAATGTTCTAGAGATTGTGTCAAACCTGGCTTTATCTACTTGATCATGCACATACGATCCCTCACCCTTATCCTTTGATTGTGAACTCTCCCCTTGAGTTAGTAACTTAGTAGATTCCTTCACTATATTTTTAA
The DNA here is from genome assembly GCA_007258455.2 of Sequoia sempervirens. NCBI lineage: Eukaryota > Viridiplantae > Streptophyta > Pinopsida > Cupressales > Cupressaceae > Sequoia > Sequoia sempervirens. The sequence continues at coordinate 14,553 of VDFB02013511.1, read as the reverse complement.
CCATATCCTTGAGGTAATCATTATCCTTAAGTATCCTTTCATTATTCATTTTATACATATCCTTTTCTTTAATCAACATTTGGATCTGAGCTTTATTTAATTTAGCAACATTGATGCCAATCTCAATTGTAGCTACAGGATCATCCTCTCCAACTTTTAGTGTCATGACATGGCCGAAAGATTTTTCAGTGTCAATAATTACAGACTTCTTATGTGGTGGGTACAAGGCCCAGATCATGAGGGAACCTTCATCAAGATTATACCTTGATCTCGTGTACACCTTTGTAACTCCTTCAGGGCTAAGCTTGTGTGTAGCATTGTTATTTTGCAAGAAGCTGTCAAAAACAAGATCATAATTTAGATCCAAACTTGGAAAAATCATTACACCTAACTCCTCCAATAATTTTCTTCCTCGCTCTGGAGTCATATCTTTCATCTCATCTTCTACACTTAACCTCAAATTATTCAGTAGTTGATCCTCATTGTTTGGTGTTATGTTTCCAACAAATTCTCTTATTGATTTTCCCTTTTGTTTGTACAAGAAGGCTTTGAATTCTGGAGACTTTACAAACTCATCATCAACAACAAAGAATCTATAAGCCATTTTCCTTGTGTCTGTGTCAGAACCCTCTTGAATTTCTGACTCTCTAAGAGGAGACTTATAATCCTCAATTTTTAATCTGGAGATTTTATCAGTTGGGCCCTGAGATTCCTCATCATCAGATGACTCCTCATCAGAAGATAACAACTCTGCTTCTTGTATCTCTTTTATCCTTTCGCTGCCAATCCTACAAATTCTTCGTAATTATTATTCTTTCAATCAGAGATTATCTATACAATGTGTATCCATGCAACCATTAATGTCCAACTCTAAACACGAGTATAGCAGATTTTTTGAATTTCTCATTGTTAGACCGAATGATTATATCGACGAGACTTATTCATACTTTGGCCGATCTATGTATTTGAACTAAGTCGAATGTTCATTAGACATCTTATATGGTCGGGGAGATCAAATAGTATTCTTACTGATTTTGAATAACTGGTTTTTTATTTATCTTTTAATCCATATCACCTTCGGGAAGAGATTTATCAAGTCACTTAGATATCAGAGTTGTCACCAAGTGTCATTCCGATGAACTTTGATCTATTCATTACACCATTGAGATTAGAATGGGCATCACTGAGGGATCTGAAAGTTACTCCGATAACATTAGTCTCCCCGATGTGTTTCTCTCATTATCCTCTTCCTTCAGATGAATCAACAAGACTCTCGCTGAAATCACTTTCATCAGTGTAACATATGAATTCAGGAGGAGAATGAAAAATAATTCTGATAGCACGTCTCCCTGATGTGTTTCTTTTGCTTTATCGGTAATACAAAGTGAATCTTATCAATGAGGGTCCATCTGCATGACATATATGCTAGGCCTAACTTGAGGATTTCACTCCAATAGTATTGTTCTTGCCGATAACCTTTTCATCGGCGAGAAAATAGGCTTTATCTTCCCAAATATGTATCCTCCTAATTTTTTGATCGTTGTGACAATGTTGACCTTTTGCCGATATGCGAGAAATGCCCGAATTGAAAGACTATAGCTTATGGGTCAGAGAGACATGGTCCTAGTCATGCCGATATGAACTGTTTGTTAGAAGCTTTTACTCAATGATGAACAAAGGGATTTTAGTGTGTCAATAGGTCAAATCTGATGGGATCATTGATGTATATGGTATGTGGAATGGATTATAGCTATTTGTATTGCTCTCTGCACCTAGAATGTGGCTACCTTATGGGGTTCATGAATGCAAACTATTAAAAAGTGTGGAATTTTTTTTTTATAGTCCCAACAGGTACATCATCACATTTTCCTATATAAGCAAGGCTTCATATGTACATTGTATCATATCAATTTAGTTGTGTAAGTCCAATATATCATTGCAATCTCGAGTATTGTGTATTGGCCACATCTTGCATCCATTATTGTAATTTCATGTTCTTGCTTTTCCCTCTTATGGAAGGTTGTTGTTAGCTTTTGAAAATGATCTTGGAGGCTTGTGTCCTTGAGTGAGTCTAACATGGTATAAGAGCTATATATTAGCTCCTACATGGTATCAGAGTTTCAAAGCTGCAAAACCCCTTCTCAAATTTGAGGGTGATTTGAGCTTGAGCTTTTCTAGGGTTCACATTGGGGAAACTCACGGTTGAGTCCAAAAGGCCCCAAAACCCCTATTTTCATATAAAATAATTGATATTTTGGCAAAATAAATTTTGGGGCCATTTTCAAGGGTTTGGCGAAAGTTGCAAAAATTTTATCCGTATAGTTGTACGAATTCATATAGGTCATAAGGTTAGTATCATACTCGACTCGTGTTGTAGGTCTATAGATTTTGCATATTTGTAGGAATATTTGGCCTGCGCCATCTCTGTACTTGGCTCTGCGTACCTTCTACATGATCGATTGTCACATCCAGTACGAGTTCGTAGGTTTTATTAATTTTTTAATCTACGCATTAAAGTTTTATCGCCGATTATTTTTAAGCACTAGGACATAACACCTGGCTTTATTGGAAGGACTAAGGGTTTTAAGTCCGATGGAGCAAGGGCGACACAACCTCATCCACCGCCATCTCACCACCTCACCGTCGCCTGGAGATGATGCAATTTTTTTAAAAATAGTCTTCAGCGAATGGTCACATCAATGGCCAAGGGTCAAGTTTTTCATCCCTTAGGTGCTAAAGTTTGTCCCTTAGGTGCCCTAGAAGGGCAATTTTTTTCTGGGCCATAACTTTTTGCCTAGGTGTCAAAGCTGGTTTCGAGCACTTCATAGTGGTGCAAGCCATTTTTTTAGATTTTTCCTTAGGTGGTTTTATTATTGGTCGAAGTCATATTTTCTCTTTTGGACTCCTAAGCTCAACTTTTTTCCATGACCTTTGATTTTCATGATTTTTGCGAGGTGCTACCACAATAGTGTGTCCCATTTTTGGGACATCCTGATTTTTACCTAAAATCACTTATTTTTAGAAAAAAATAATGATTTAATCCTTGAGAGGTTCCATCTAAAGGGTTTTAATTGAAGAGGGTTAGATAAGACCCCCTTAGATCAAACCCCCTTGGATAGAACCCCTCTAGTATTAAATCAAACCCACAATGGAGTCTCCTTCACACCTATAAAAATGTTGGCAAAAAAAACTTTTTCTTTACCTTTTGAGGGATTAAATAAAGTCATTTAGAAATTATATTTTGCAAGATCGTAGCTTTCGAAACGATCTTTCCAAAAAGTATAGTTTTGATATATTTTCATTTTATCATGTATTTAATTTTTAGTTTTTACTGAACATAGGTTTTTCACTGAACATCAAGTTTGTTCTATAGAGATGGGAAAATAGTAAACCATTGTAAAAAAAATCAATAATACCTTTGCCCTAGGTATTTATGTCCTTGTTTCACCAAAAAAAAAAGATTTTGATATATACACAACGAGTTATGTTTGATAACATACACCTATGTCCAAATTATAGTTATAGCGACTTAAAAAATTAATTAAAAAAATATGCAACAAAAACCATGAAAAAATATCCTTTCCCTAGATATTGATGTTAAGAATCTATATTTTAAAAATTAGAATTTTATCCTTTCTTAAAAAAAGTTATGTTTGACGACATAAATGTGAATTTTTGAAAATGTTGTTTATAGTTTAAAACTAGTTATTAAAGGAGATGTTGAAAGATTCATAATTTATTTCAGAAAAAAATATAAAATATATATTTAGAATCTACACACAAATTGCCACAAATCACTAGTTCGCATCATCTTCAAATTCTTAATGGTTTAGTTGCTATAGGTCTCGAAAGGTGAAGATTCAATTAAAAATGTCAATATACATGTCCATCTTGGCCAAAAAGTGAGACACAATATTATGATTTCACCCTGTGGCATTAGAAAGGTATTGAGGAGCTCTACATTTATATTCATGTACTTTTTCCAGATTCAACACCAAGTACATTTTATTTAGATTTGTGTAATTATGCATTATGGTTGATTACTTGGATATATTGCTTTTTGGAGAAGTTTTTCCCACTTGGGAAGGCTTCATTTTCAGTATTAATCATATTGGGAGAAGTTACCTTAAATTTTTTTGAGATATTGTTGCAATTTTTCTATCTTTGATCCATCTTGGCATTGCAAATATATAACACTTTTCTGGCATTATAATCACACTGTATACAAAATGTCACACATATTATTGGGGGATTATTGATTGATTGGTTGGGGGGGGTCTCTTGGTCCATTGTCTTGATTTTTTTGCTAGTGCTCTCTTCATTTTTCATGGATCATTCTAAGTTCCTTTGTTGACATCATATAACTATTCAACATGGCATCAACATGCATGGAGTATACTAATGAATGGGGGTCACTCTCTATATGTTGAGAATAAGGTACTTGAACCTACTGATGATGAGAAAAAAATTAAATGGATGGTTGAGCATACCAAAGCTCTTAGATGTCTTCGTAAACTAGTTTCTCAAGATTTTTTGTTCCAAATTGAACCATGCAAGAATTATCATGAGGCTTTCCTGACAAGTTGAAAACATTATATGGTTTTACGGATGAAGTTATATGTTATCAACTTGATAATGAGTTAATGAGCCTTGATCCTAAGAACTTTGACAACATCCAAGAATACATCACTAGGGTTAATGATCTAAGGGAGCAATGTAAAGCATGTGGTATTGATAAGGACATTTATTTGGTCTACAATTCATTGAACAAACTTGGTCCTGATTATGCTACTTTTGTTTCTAGCTTTCATACTCATTGGTTGACTATGGGGTCTTCATATACTACACAATCATTTGCATCATATTTTGAGATGTTGATACATGAGCAACAAAAACTTATCTTGATGGGTTTCATCATCTTCTAAATCTCAAGCATTATTGTCTAGTCAGGTGAAAGAATCAGATACTATTGATAAGAAGCCAAAGAAATCAAAGAACAATGCATATTCAAATCAACCAAATAATAAATCCTCTTCCTCAAATAAATCATCTAAGAAGGAGAAGTCTACTTGTTTGTATTACAAGAAGCTTGGGCATGATGAACATTCTTGTTACAAGAAGGATCTTGATGAGTTGAATCATCTTCTCAAAAAGCATCATATTGATTTTCCTTTTAGAATTTCTGAGTCACCTTCTTTTTCTTCTTCTTCAAACTAGTCTAATAAGGGCAGATGTCATGCTAGTTTGTCTTCTACTTTAGGAAATAGAGGTCATTCTCTTTGTGCTTTTTCAAGTCTAGGATCAGGGAGATGGCTTCTAGATTTGAGAGCTTCTTGTCATATGGCATCAAGTCACAGCTATATTCTCTTCTTTTGAGCCGTGTTCTATGTTTCTTATTTTGATGGGAAACAATACATACATGAGTGTACTTGGGAAAGGATCTATTAGTTTTTGGGAAAACACTTTCCTGGATGTTTTGTGTGTTCTTCATTTGACAAACAATTTTCTTTTGATATATCATATTACACATGGTGGAGGTGGGAGGATTGTGGAGTTCACTCTTGATTCAGTCATCATTCAAGACTTAGAGAGTCGAGAGATTATTTCTATTGGGATGGTTGATCATTCATCTTGGTTGTATGCCTTCGCAAATTTTTCTCCTAATGGTGACATTGTTCCTTTGACCATTGATCACACTTCTAGTGTGAACCATGATTTAGAGGAGACATTTGGCTTCTTGAACTTGTGTGTTCTCACATCCGATCCCATTCTTGAGCCTTGCATTTCATCTCCTCCATCTTCTATTGTATTTGGTGATGCTAATATTGGCACAAGTTTGGAATCTTATGCTTCAGTGCAACAGGATCTAAATAGTCTTCTAGCTACATCTACTTGGGATGCATACTTGATAGACATTGGTGGGTTATTTGTTAAGTCTCACACTTTAGATTCAGGACACACTATTGATTGCATACATCTTCTATTTGATGGAGACGATTCTTCTTCAATTATTGCGAGGGAATTCTTTGACCCTCTTGTTCATTCTCTACATGATCATTCTTTACAGTTTGATATGAGTGTGGATACCTTTGGACATTTGGAGGAGGCTTTTTTAGAGGAGGTTTCTTTGTCTTTGGAGTGTGTTTGATATCCATCTCTAGGATATTTTGGATTGACATCTTCAACTATGTGGCCTAGAATGCATGTTTGGAGATCGCCCGCTTTCGACATTGACATGCAGACATCAATCCTTTCAAGAATGGGAAGACATCCTACATATCATCTTGGTTTTGTTTCTTCCTAAGGGGAGGAATGTTGCTCGACGAGATTGGATCATCTTCAACATTCAATGTCGAGCTTCTAGATCGTTGCAGGAGACTCACCATTAAGGGGGGTTGCATGGTATCTCTTCTTCTCTCTTATGGGGGGTATTTTTCCTTTGATGGGGTTTTATCTCTCTCATGCATCATTGGGAGTATTTTGTATTTCATCTCTTTTTTGGGGAGGAGTTTTGTCCCATTGGGTTTTCTCCTTTTCTCCATTTGTAAGAGATTTCATTTGTATTTGTACATGGGTACCTAACATGGCTTCATATTCGGGACCCATCTTTGTGTCATTTGCATAATAATTGACTTTGTAAGTTGTACTTAAGAGGGGGTGTTGGTGTAAATAAATATTTTTTCTATCTAGTCTATCTAGGTGCTATTTACATTGTTAAGTCCACTTAAGTCCTAGGAGGGTATCTTTCTAGTTAACATTAATTAAGGTAAAATCTTTCTAGTTAAGCATTAGTTGTCACTTATCTTATCTAATTGACTTTTATTTAATGCTTGTGTCCTAGGTTATTTAATATTGACTCATGCCATTTAATTATGACACAATCATTTAATGTAGGTAGATCATCACCCTTGCCTATATAAGCAAGGCTTCATATGTACATTGTATCATCCCCATTCAATTGTGTAAGTCCAATATATCATTGCAATCTTGAGTATTGCATATTGGCCACATCTTGCATCCATTGTTGCAATTTCATGTTTTTGCTTTTCCCTCTTATGAAAGGTTGTTGTTGGCTTTTGCAGATGATCCTAGAGGCTTGAGTCCTTGAGTGATTATAACATGGTATAAGAGCTATATAACAACTCCTACACAAGAGACATTCTACAATGACATCAAGGGGTGAAGTGTAATGGCGTGAGCATATTAATAAAATATCTTATCTTTTACCTTAAATTTAACAGTGAAAATATTAACATTTTCAAAATAAGGAACACATAACATTTATGTCCACATGTATTAACTTAAATAAAATAGTTTCAAATTAAGATAAAATAGCTTTTAATTAAATAAAATAACTCCAAGTTGATATGTTCAATAGATGCATTTAAAATATCTATTCTAATTTTTTTTTAATAGCATAATATTTTTTTATGTAATTTTTATATGCAATAAATAATATTGACTTATAAATTTTGACTACTATTATTTGTTTTTAATATGACATGATAAATAATTATACATATTTTTGTATATATTAATAACATATATCATATTAACTAAAATAATTAATTTAATTATACATTTATAATAATATCTATTCTATTTATAAATCATAATACAACAAATACTCTCAACTAAACTAATTTTGTCACTTGTTTATTTATTACGTTAACTATTGTAATGAGTTTTGTTTCTTTTAGTTAATTAGTTATTGTTTTGCCTATTTTTGAGAAAATTGAACTATTATTTTGCCTATTTTTCAGAAAACTAATTAGGTAATATTTTGGCTATATTTAAGAAACCAAATTTACTATATTTTATTTCATTTTCCAAACATATAGAGAAAAAGATTCTTAATGTTAAATAATTTTTTTTTAAATTTTTTTATAAAAAGGGGTAAAAACTTTATTGAACAATAGAACCAAGCATTACAACCAAGTCAGGGGCAAAGGCTCGGAGGAACCAAAAGAAGAAACAACACAAAAGACAAAATCAACCAACACCCGCACTGTCCTCAACAAGAACCCTTTCCAATTCTAGATAGAGCTCCTAGGGGATCTGAGCCCAATTAAGAATCTGCCAACCCTCTAAATGCTTAGAAGCCCATTTGGCCAGACAATTAGTTGTCCTATTCCACTCCCTCAGAATATGGACAAAAGACACCATCTCCTTCAAAGTACCGATCTGCAAAATTTGTTGCACTATCACTGCCAATTGCCAGCTAACATCAGACATCTTCTTCTGATTAAGCAAGTTAACAAGAACCTGAGAGTCTAATTCACAAATAACCCAACGCCATCCCATCTCATAAGCCTACTCCAAAGCATAAAGGATCGCCAACCCTTCCATGAGGTTTATAGTCTGCAAACCCTTATGGATAGAAAAGAGGAAAACCACCGATCCAAAAGAGTCCCTGCCAACCCCACCAACTCCAGTAGGTCTCAGATTTCTCCTAGAGGAACCATCAATATTAACCTTCAAAGTGCCCACCAGAGGGGGCTACCAGTTCCCCAATCTTTGAACTCGTTGCATTAACTTCCTACCTCTCTTACAACAAGCAACGATTGGGGATAACCCATGGATGCCCAACCTAGCCACCATCTCCGCATCCCTTCTCTCCAACAGCAACACCACATCTCCCTTAGCTTCAATCATTTCTTGAATCATACTGAGGATCCTGAACCAAACTTGTTGTATTTGTAAGTGCTCCCCTCTGAAGATCCTCCTATTCCTTTCTAGCCAAACCTTCCAAAATAAGAAAATAGGCCCGACGTACCACACATCCTGCAAAAAGGGAGCCAACGAGGGAGGTCTTCCCAAACTATTCTAGAACTCTGCTAGAGAGGGGGCATGAATGCAAGGACTGTTCCAAACACCCCACCAAGAATGCCAGAGCTGCAAAGTAAAAGGACACCGAAAAAATAGATGAGAAGTATCCTCCTCATTTTTCCCACAAAGGACACACCTAGAGGGGCCCTAGAATTCGCGCTTTTGAATATTGTCCCAAGTCAAACATCTATTCCAAGCCAAGGTCCAAACGAAGCAGTTGCACTTTGGCCAAGAAAACTTATTCCTAACCCTCTTCCACCAAGACACTTCCACCCCCTTAGCCCTTTGAGAGAGCAGCCTTTGGTAACTTGAGGCACAATATAGTGACCTTTTTGGTTGGGAGACCACACAAGAACATCCTTCTCCATAAGGGAACTACACTGCCTACCAGAAAGAATGTTATGAAGCACCGCACACTCCTCCTTCATTCCCACCACCGGCCACTCATTTGGATTCTTCCACCTGGCACTCACAAGCTGACCATGAGAAGCAAACAACTTAAAGTCGCTCGCCTTCGACCATCCCGCATCACCAAATCTCTGCTTCAGGGTCACCAAGTGAGGAAAGTGAGTGATAATGGGGGGGTAACCATCCCAAGAGTGTCCAAAAGTGAACCTCCCTCCCTCATTTACAAATCCAAATAAGCCATCTTTGACAAGCGCAACTCCTCTCTTGAGAGTAGTCCAAATTGTCGATCCCTTCCCTATCAAAGGGTATCTAGGGATGTCTTCTCGAGGAATATCCTTGAAATACTTATGGGAAAGGATCCTGGCCCATATTCAATCCTGCTTAGTGCACCATCACCAATAAAGTTTAACAACCAGCGCCGTACTAGTCAATGTGGATTGCCTCAGCCCCAAACCTCCATACTGTTTGGGACAATAGACAATATCCCATTTAACAAGGCTCCACTTTGAAGATGACAAAATTCTAGCCCATAAGAACCATCTTGCTAATGAGTCCAAATCCTTAACAAAGCCCATTGGGGCCACCTGAAGCATGTCTGATAAATGGGGAGAGCTTGGACCACCGACTTGAGCAACTGAACCTGACTCGCAAAGGATAGCCAATAGTTGGTCCAATGGGCCACCTTTGCCCAAAATTTATCGAGGATAGGAAACCACGACTCCCTAGCTAACCTGCCCACAACCATAGGAATACCAAGATAAGACAATAAAAGGGCCCCAATATGAAACTGGAGAATTTGAGTAATTCTCCTCTAAATAGAGTCCAGAGTGTTGAAGAAGAAGATGGAGGACTTGTCCTCATTATTTAGCTGACCTGAAGCCCCAAGATAAATATACAAAACCTTGCGAGGATTCTCGGCTTCTTGAATTGTAGCCATCCCCATCAAAGTCGTATCATCAACAAACTGCAAATGGGATTGAGGGGGAAGGTCACCTCCCCAACTCCAACCTTGGATGAGGCCTAGCTCCACCTGTCTTCTTAGAAGGCAGCCCGAACCTTCAACCATCAAAAGGAACAAGGGGAGAGAGGGTCACCTTGCCTCAATCCATGAGAGGCACCAAAATGCTCAGAGTGCTCCCCATTAATTAAAACAGAGAATGAAACAATCGTGACACAAATCATGACCCACTGAATCCACTCCTCTCCAAAGCCAAAAGCAACCAAAATCTTCTAAAGGAGAGACCATTAGACTCTATCATACGCCTTCACCATATCAAGCTTTTTAAACATCGCCTTTTCTTTGGAGTTGGCCATCGAATGAATGGATTTTGTGGCAATAACGATACCATCCAGAATTTGCCAACCCTCCACGAAACCACTCTGCTCCTTAGAAATGAGCACCGACAACCACTTTTTCAACCTATTAGTTATTAGCTTGGAGATAATATTATACACCACATTGCAAAGAGAAATAGGATGAAACTGACTTAATTTTTCTGCCCCCTCACCCTTGGGAATGAACTCCAAAAAAGTGGAAATCAAGGCTTTTAACATCTGCTTGTTCCTTTGAGATTCCTGGACCACCGCCAACAAGTCCATCTTGATAATCTCCCAGAATTCTTGAAAGAATTCAATCGGGAAACCATCAGGGCTTGGGGCCTTCCCCTTCTTCATCTGGAACATTATCTCCTCCAACTCCTCCAGAGTGATCTCTCCCATGAGTTGATCCATCATATCCTGAGACACTAGAGATATGATACAAGAAAGAACCTGTGCTTCCTCCATTGGGCTACCATGTATATCCTCTTTGAATAGGGAAGTGAAGTATTGAACTGCTTTCGTTGAAATATCCTAAAATGAAGATAGAGTCTCTCCCCTATCATTGACCAGAATAGTAATAGAATTACCACGACGCCTAGCCTTGACAGAGTTGAAGAAGAAAGCTGAATTTCTATCTCCCTCCTGGAGCTACTCGACCCGGTCCTTCTGTTTCCAAAAGATCTCCTCCCATAACTCCTATTCTTCCAAGGCTTTCAAGGCCCTTGCTTCCTCCTACAGTAGATTCTCCGTTGCCCCATTTTCCCTGATTACCTTGGCAATACCATCCAACTCTGCCTAAGTAGCCGACTTGGCACTAAAAATATTACCAAAACATTGCCTATTCCAATGCTTAAGTTGATATTTAAAAAATTGAAGAAGCTTAGCAAAGACATACATAGCCATGCCAAAGGAAGGTCTACCCTCCCATCACCATTGAGCCACATAGCCATGGAGATCAGGGTCACGTAACCACATCAACTGGAATTTGAAGGATGAAGTCTGGGGCACCTGAGTAGAGAGGATAGAAAGCTTTATAGGCCAATGGTCCAACCCCCTCCAGTCCAAAATCTCAGAGCTAGAAGACCACCTACCACCAATGTAAAAGCAGGAGACCATGAACCGATCCAGGCGTTCTACAATGTAGTTATCGCAAGCCTTCCTATTGTTCTAGGTAAATAGCCCATTTCCTAGCTTGATATCCACAAGATTTAGAGCAAAGATGTTGTCCTAGAGCATCAACACAAAAGCCTCCAGCCTTGCAATACCACCCCGCTTCTCCACAAGCTTTGTGATAGCATTAAAATCACCTCCAATAATCCAAGGATGATAAGGAGCCATGCTACGTACAGAATGAATGTTGGACCACAAAAGCTGCTTGCCCTGCAGCTCCACAGGCGCATACACGTTGGAAAAAAGAGCAGATTCCCTTGACATAAAACAAGAAGCCACCATGGAGAGGGAGGACTTGAAAGACACCCACCATTGGGGACAAATCTTTCGAGGGTTCCATAAGCAAGCCACCCCTTTGAAGACCCTTGAGCTCCAATGCATTGAACTTCACCATTCCTCCATAGGTTAGGCGTTATTTCCATCATATACTCAACAAACAACTTAGTCTCTTGTAGAAAAATGACATCAGGAGAGTGACGACTAATCAGATCTCGAACAACTTTTTGTCTAGGGCCACTATTCAAGCCCCTTACATTCCATGAAAGAACTATCATTTCAAGGGGCTCAAAAAATGCATATCTAGAGTCTTGACCGACCTTGACTCCACCAAAGTCTCCCCTATCAATTTAATATTTTCCTCATATTTCTTCCTCCCAAGCTTAGAATCTTTCTCTAATCCCCCTTTCTTCATATCTTTTTTCAAAATTCCCAAATGAGGAGACAACTTAGTGTTCTTACCCCCCTTTGTGTCTGCTTTTCGTGAGGGGTAAGCCTTGTCCTCATTGTCCTTCACAACTTTAGCAACACAACCTGACTCTTCCTGAGCCACCATTTGTTGATCAACTGTGAGCGAGTCTTATCTAAATTGAGCCCTACATGCAGGGACTTTTTCCCTCCCACTCACGAACTTGGCAGAAGCCGCACACACCTCTTGCTGGAGAATCTGCGTGCCTCAATGGGAGGTCCTTAACATTCAATTCCACATGGTCCTTGATCCAAATCTAGTGATCACAGGTTCACCTCACATTGGCTAGATCATCAACACCTCAAATCTATTAAAAGTATCATTATCTAGCCTTTCCTTGAGTCCTTTTACATATTTCTATTAGAGCTCTGGCCGGAAGTAAAACCATCATCACAGCACCCATCACCTGAATAGGATCCTTCCGGCTTATCCACCCTCGGTGCATAGTTACAAGAAGGTTGAGAATTGAGCCTCAAAGGCTTAGCTTCGAATGTCTACACTTTGAAGGTGCCATACTCATAGCAATAATGACATCGAAAGGTAAAGCCTCATAGTCAGTTCTTTGCAGTACTCTCCGCACACTATATAGAATCGGCAATGGTTTACCAATCAATTTCCACACAAAACTGGGCATATGTCATTACCTTCTTGAATTGCATCTGCTGCGATGAACCAATAGGTTTCCCTAGCGTTGAGGACAGTAAATACAAAACATCATCACGCCAACATTCGACCGGGAGACTCGGCAAACAAACCCAAATCGGAACCCTACTCGGAAGCTCCTCAGTCAGATTGAAGCTCGCCTGCCAAGGTCTGCCAAGGTTTCATAAACAAGCCCACCTAATTGTAAAAGTAAGGCCCCCCCTCAAAAATCCTATTTCAGTTAGCCATGCAATCAAAAGTAACCATAAAATAGTTATTTTCCAGGAGCCGAATCTCCATCTCCCCCTCTGGCATCCATGTCCTTCGAGCCCAAGCTTCCAAAAATTGTAGTGAGATTCTTAATCCCAATAAGTTACAGTACAGGGAGTGCCTTGAATAGTAATCAATATCCTCCGCCATCATCTCCCTTAGAATCGCTACATTCAGCCTCTCTTTGCATCTTTCCAGGCACCCATTGATCTTTGAAATCCGAAGCCCCCCTGACGAGCCCATCTCAAACTTCTCCGGATCCATAGAAAATAGGTTATTACCAAAAATCTTTGAACCCTGTGGCAAGGGTTTGGAGCCAACTGCTGATCGGAAATCCATCTTGGGACAGGCCCTAAAAAATTCCCCGTGTGACATGTTTAAAAGGAAAAGGCCCTAGACGAACATGCAAACCCTCGAGATCCTACCGCCTGACCTCTGCAAAGGCTTGCTCGCCAAGCAAACAAGCTTCAGATTCTACACCTGCTTCACCCAACAATCTTCAAAACTGACACTCTTTAAATCTTGAGAAGACCTAGGCATACCACAACCTCCCACTCTACCAAACAATAGCCCACGCTCAGGGAAACACCTGCACAAACAACCCAGGTCGCGCCAGGGCCAACACACTCTCTACGGAAGGCAAGGAAAGGAGAACACAACGCCTATGAGCCTGCAACAAACAAAACAAGGAATCCCGTAGCAAACACCGCTCCCATGCAGGAACACCCACCAAGAGAGCCCTTAACAGGCAAAATCAAGAGAGGGCGCTGCCAAGCCAAGCAACCACAACTTCAAAACCAGAGGTTCACAACCACTACAACACCCACAGTGTCGCAAGAGAAAGAGAAGTTGCGTAGCATAAGAGTACACCAAACACACCACTGCCCAGCCCCGAAACATGACAAAACACCCCCTCCCTGAAGCTCAAGAGACAAACAGACCGATTCGCCACCCAGCCAATACATGCACCAAACGAATTCAACATGCAGCCTCGGCCTGGCCGAGGGCGCACACACCACCAGAGTGCTCTCCATCCTCTCCCAATTTAAAAAAAATGACTAATCTCCTTAAATAATTAATTAACAATAATAGGAAAATTTAATTTTTTGGTAAATAATTCTATTAAATGGTTTTTTAAAATATAAACTTGGAAAGAAAAATTGTGCATT
>VDFB02013510.1:87377-206073 GCA_007258455.2 Sequoia sempervirens | reverse complement strand
TAAATGTAAATTTTGTTAATTATAATATTAACAATCATATATTAATCATGTAAACTGTAAAATAATGAATGTCTATATTCTAACTTAATAACTACATGTATTTATATTAATATTAATAATTATTAATTTTAACTTAATTATATTATATATTAATTTAAATAATAATTTTTAAAATTATTTTATATTAAATAAAATAAAATGATTATACAATATAATTATAAGAAAGAATAAAATAATAATTATGTAAACATAATATTTATGTAATAGTTTTGTGAAATAACAATATGTATAATATAATTAATGTGAAATAATAAAAAAAATCTATTAATTGTATTAAAATTATTTGAATATAAATAATAATAATATTTTATATGTTAATAGATTAATAGAAATTTGATATAATAATACAAATTAATATTAATAATTATTATTTTAGTTCAATGAATTTAAATTTATAATTTTTATTATTACTATTTTTATTATTTAATTTATTTCTAATTTATTTATTTTCTAGCTTAATTTACTTAATTTTACTCTCATTATTGAATGTTTGGAATACTTAATTTTTTAGATTAAAAATTAAATTGAAGCATTTGATTGTTATTAAATTCAACTACATAATTTTTTATTCAAACTTATTGATTCATATTTCATCACTAGTAATTCAAAAAAGTCATTTTTCATTATAATATAATATATAAATTATTCAACATTTATACTATTCCAATGAATCTGATGGCCGTAACCATTGACAGATTTAAAAAAGAAAGTCAAATTTGAAAAATTGTTGATGAAAACTATAGTAGGACGGAATTATTGTATCTATTTACTATGGCTTCAGTCGTGACTGCATTCAAAGCTCATTTAAATTTTATATTTTCCACTCGCTTTCAGAAAACAGTTATTATTCCGTAGTCTAGCATTAAAAAGTTGTGTTGACATATATTTAAAAATAATTTTAGTTAGAATTTAATAAATGAATGCTAGAAAACTTTTAATGCATAGAAAAAATAGGCAAAATAATAGTTAACTTTCACTTTTCCTAAAAACTTGTAAATAACACAAAATCTTTTAGCCAATCATATTGATGAAAAATACTTTTTATAATTTATAAAATTAAATATTTTGAAGTACTAATAATGAATTATAGAAATTCTTTCAAATTTTGGGAAAATAGGGAAACAATAGATTAGGGGAAAAAATCCCTCATATAATAAATAAATTGATTTTTTTTTGTATCTTAAAAATATGGTGAAATTTGCACCATATTGATGCAACTATTTAGATATAGGAGTAAATATGTATGCACATGGTAAGATTGTGTAGATGTATTAGATTTTAAAAGTGATTGTAATGACAAATTTATGTTCCAATTTCTTGTTCTGAAGATCGATAATCATTAGGGTTATGGTGGAGATTGAAAGAGATTTGATTTGAACATGCTTATATGGTTTGTATTTGGACCAAGTTTTCATGAGAAGTGAAAACATTTTTGTTGCTTTTGTTAGCCTTTAGGTTGATGAGTAGTTGACTTTATCAATTTAACTCCATTGATCAATTGTTACGAGTTGCTCTTTGTTTCTTTTCTTTTTTTAATGTGCTTTCATATATGTGTTAGGTTATCTCAAATAAGCTACTGTTGAAAATATTATACAATGTAAGTATTATAGGTTAATAAATAACTATTAGGTAAATAAACTAATATTATAATTGTTTTTTGATTAAATAAATAGCTTTTGGGTGGTTAAACTTCACAATGGCTTTATAAAACCATATTGTAATCAATGTACAATGAATTTACCATTTGGTGTCAGAATAATGATATTACATAGTTTGTCATATCTTTTGCATCATTTTTCAATATGTTATCAGATTGGGTAAGATAATTTGGTCATTGCTAAAAGGCAATACCAATTGTATGATTGCCTTGTGAATGTGAATGCATTTCTCTCTCAAGATGTTAGGTGAGTTGTAAATGAAAGTAAGCACTTGCTATTGAAGATCATACCTAAAAAAGAAATATTTGTAGAATTGAGAGAAGTTTTCAACAAGAATTTGAAAGTGAGATAGTTGGAGCATCATGCCATCATCTTTGAATTTCTGATAAGATTTGTATAGTCTTTTGGGAAAAAATGCTTCTTTGATAGATCCATTTCCATAGTGGGTAGCTTGTAGAAGAATTGGATGTGAAGGTTTATGCATTTTTAAGGAAACAAAATGTGGATTATACATACAAGTCCATGTTGGAGATTATAAAAAAATTCCCAACACCATTCAACTTGGAGAAATAACATTATTGGTTGCACATTATAGATAATTAAAGACCATCAAGGCACCAATAATGAGCAATATTCCTCATTGCGCTCAAATTGATGCTTACTTTTATTTTTATTTTTTTATTCTATTTGTAAGGAAAGCTAGATGCGGAAACAACTCTCCTAACGTCAAAACCTCAGGGAAGAATGCAGATATACTTTTAATTTTTCAATTATAGTTCAATTAAGATGCACTATGAAGTAAATAGCAAAAACAGAGTATTTGACAATCACACAGGAACACCAAATATACGTGGGAAAACCCTTACAAGAGAAAAACCCACCACACCAAGAGAAATCACTTTGTATTACAGTAATGGAGATTACATACAAATGTCAGACTTATCTTTCTGGTGTCTGTTTATAGCAACATTCACCATGAACAATCTTGTACAGGAACCTTCAAGTTACAGTCTTTTCAGATTAGAATACATTTACTGATCATACAACCACCCAGCAATCCGTCGATGCAACCAACCGATCACAATCTGCAATCACAGAATATAACCATGTTCTTCCATGTTCGTCGAGCTTCCTCACAGAACCGTCACAACGAACAATCTTCCAACTGTTCAGATTCGGCTTCTCCTATTGGTCCATGAGACTCCACATAGGATGGTCAAACGGTCAAAAGAGATTCAAGCTTTGTTGGCATCTCGGTGAGACACTAACAGTGTCTCCCCGATGCCCAAAAGCTTCATATCGATGTCGCCAAGAGTTATCGTTATCGCCAGGATGTTCTATCGAGCTTTCATGTGTCACACTGAAGCACCAAGCAGTCGGCGAGACCTATCGCTTTCGCCAGGAGATCATAGCGAGATCCAAAAGTATCATGGATGTGAGTTTACCATTCGGTAAGAGTATCGTTCTTCGCCAGGACCTCACGCCGAGTCATTAAGGTTACTCTGAAGCGTTCATCTGTCGTCAAGACATATCGCTATCGCCGAGAGTTCTTATCGAAGTCACATGTGTTACACCGATAACTCTTTACTATCGGCAAGACTCTCACAAGTCACCAAGACTTCATACCGATCGGCTTGAGCTACTCCGATGACCTTTATGTTATAACGAACACCGAACGGTCGCCAAGACTCCTGTCCATCGCTAAGAGTTCTTAGCGAACCCTTAGTGTTACCCCGATGCCTCCAAGTGTGTCCCCGTCGGCAAGACATTCATCGTTCGCTGGGACTTCTTACCGAACAAAGGCTTTTGGCCAAAGGTCTTCCCGATATACGATTGAATGGCCCATCGGCCAGAGATCTCCACGGGCGCTAAGAGGTCACACCGAAAGCTTCTTGTCACAGCGATATGATCCTTCAGTGAGACAAAAGCTAGGTCACATCGACCTGTACAAAACATGATGTTCCAACTGCTAGTCGGCCAGACATAAGAGCTGTCACACCGACTTGACTCCAATGGAGGTTTCACCCTGTGCTGATTGAGGCATACTTTTCCAACAATCTCCCACTTGACGAAGATCACACAGGCACCTCCAGAGCACAACATAACTTACTGAAAATCATGGGCACTAAGGCCCATCGAACTGGCACACCACTTGAACTTGTCTATGCTCACTAGCTTCGTCAATGAATCAACAACATTCTCCAAAGTATCAACCTTTTTCCAAACTGACCTTTCCATCCTCCACCATATCTCCTACAAAGTGGTACTGTACATCAATATGTTTCGTCCTGGCATGGAAAGTTGGATTCTTTGCCAGACAAATTGCACTCTAACTATCACAAAAAATAGTTATTTCCCCTGCATCAAAACCAATGTTAGAACACAAACGTTTCAACCAAACTGCTTCTTTACAAGCATGTGTATCTGCCATGTATTCAACCTCCGTAGTGGACAAAGCGACTATAGCCTGCCGCTTGCTCATCCAGCTTATTGCACCACCATTTAACATGAAAATGTATCCACTGGTGGACCTTCTGCTGTCAATGTCCCCTGCCCAATCAGAATCTACATATCCACGAATGCTGAGAGTCCTTTGTGATTCAACCAAGTTCCCATGGTAACACAAAGCAAAATCTGAAGTACCCTTCAAATATCTAAACACTCTCTTCATAGCATCCTAATGCGTTCTTCTTGGATTATCCATAAATCGACTAAGAACTCCCACTGCTTCGGCAATGTTTGGCCTTGTATAGACCATTACATACATAAGACTACCTAAAGCACTAGCATAGGGCCACCTTTGGTCATGTCCTCCATCGATAGAAGATTTTGGGCCGGAGTCCTCAGCGAGATAGCTTCGTTCCTTGCAAGGCTGGAACCACTGCTTGTTTGCAATCATTCATACAAAATCTCTCAAGAGCGGATCTTGATATACTTACTCGGCGAGCCATGGTTTTATATTCTTCTGTCCCTAGTTATCTCCATCCCGGAATATACCTTGTTGCACCAAGATCTTTCATTTCGAACTTAGCAAACAATTGAGACTTAAGATCAGAAATCATTAGTTTACTATTTCCTATGAACAACATATCATCAACATAGAGAGCAATAATAAGTACTTGATCACTTTCAGCTTTATAATACAGACAATGATCAGATTTTGATCTTATAAATCCCAAAGACAATACAAAGGTATCAAACTTCCGGTACCACATTCTAGGAGATTGTTTTAACCCATATAGAGATTTCTTTAATTTGCAAACCGGTTTCTCTTTACCTTTTTTCAACAAAGTGCTCAAAATTTTGGGACATATAGATTTATTTTCAAGATCACCATGGAAAATGATGTCTTCATCCATCTGTTAGACACTCTAAGTCATGCGTTGCTACAAGTGACAAAAGAAATCTAATAGATGGAAACAGCTTCTGAGGGAGAAAATATTTCCCCATAATCAATTCCCTCTACACGGGAATAACCCTTTGCAACAGGTCTAGCCTTGTGCTTTCTGCGCCATCCAGGACGATGCTTCTTAAATACCCATTTTGCGACCCACAACTTTTTATGCCTTTAGGCAGGGAACCAAACTCCAAGTTTCATTCTTTTGTAATGATGCCATCTTTTCATTCATGGCTTCCAACCAAGAGTCAGAATCAGACATTCTAAATGCCTCTTTCACAGTTCTAGGCTCATCAGTGCTAGAAATCAAAGCATAGGTACAAGTAGAATCAATCAAAGAGAACCCATACCTATCCGGTTCTTTTCTTTCTCGGGTTGACCTCCTCAATGGTAGGGTTAACTGCTGAAGCTTTTGAAGCCTGGCGAGCTCTCCTCGATTCGGTACATTTTGAATTTTCAATTCCTCTTTCTGCGGTGTAGGAGGAATTCTGACTACATCCTTATTGTTTTATGACTTTGTCTCTGACTACAGATCCAAGGTAGAAGGTTTCAGATCACGAAAGATTACGCTTCTGCTGTACAGAACCTTCTCCGTATCAGGATTCCAAAGCTTGTATCCCTTTATGACAACACTATAACCAATAAAAATATATTTGACAGCCTTGTTTTCCAATTTAGATATTTTCTCATTCGACACATATGCATATGCCTCATAGCCAAAGACACAAATGTGTCTCAGAGAGGGCTTCTTTCCAAACCATGCTTCCAAAGGTGTTTCTCAACAAAGCGAGAATTAGGAGGCCAGATTAATCAAGTAACATCGCGTGCTTACATTAGCCTCGACCAGGAACTTCTCCTCCAAGCCCGGCCTCTACTAAGCATACTTGGTACTCTATCCATCAACGTCCTATTGAACTACGCAACTCCATTACTGGCGTGGGTATAAAGATTGTAGTCTTATGTCTTTTTAATCCCCTTAATGGTCTTTGTTATCTTTCAAATTCATGAGCATTCCTTGCCATTATGGGTCCTTAAGCATTTTATTTTTCTACCGGTCACGATTTTTCAACAAGATTTTTAAATTCTTTAAATGTTGAACACTTGATTTAATTTTCAAAATATACAATGCTCTTCTTGAATAATCATCAATGAGCGACACATTAGTATCTTGACTTAGACAAGAAGGAACATTCACTGGACCAAACACATCTGAATGAATATAATCTAACAAACCAAAAGATTTATGAGGACTGGAATAAAATGAAACACAGTGTTGCTTTCCATATATATAGTGTTCACAAAATTCAAATTCAAGATTACAATCTTCGAGCCCCTCAACCAGGTTTTTATTCTTCAAGGTTTTAAACCTTTTTCTCCTATGTGGCCTAACCTATGATGCCAAAGCATAGTCTTCTCTGTAGGAAGTTTTACTTCTATAGAGTTTACATAATTAGGGATATTTCCTGCTACCTCTATGAATAACTTCCGGTGACTTTCGGCTCTTGTTACATTGAGCGACACATTGCATCCGAGCATGCAGGTACCAATTCCGGCACTCCTTGACGCCATTGAACCTCGTGGTCATCTTGCAGCATTCGAGAGAATGTGACTTGTACTCGATATCATTTAGCCTAGCGACGGAACAACAAATTTGAGCCATACCTGGTATATGCATAACATCCTTTATCCCCTTTACTCTGCCATCAGGAAATTGGATTCTGACTCTTCCACGACCAACAATCTCCAAAGTTGAATCACTTGCTAAGTACACCTTTCCACCATCGTATTCTTCATACTTCGTTAACTAGTCTCTATGAGATGTCATGTGGAAAGATGCACCAGAATCAATTAGCCAGATATCATCTGATGCCTGTGTAGCCAAGGCTGCAATGAAGGCGTCTGAATCATCCTAAGAAGAATCATTGTCGGAAGAGTACTTCTTCTTTTTCTCCTCTTTGCAATCCTTTCGCACATGACCAGGTTGCCCACAGTTCCAGCATTTCACGCGGACTTCTTACGCGAGGGAGACTTTTGATCTCCCCTCACGATTTTGATTTTGATTTCTTGTCCTTCTTCTTGCCTTTCTCTTTTAGGTCTTCCTCGTGACAAGAGCTTCCTTCGCCATCTCGGAAGATTTCCTTCTCATCTCTTCGATAGCAAAGAGCCAACAAGCTGTGTTCTTGGCGGATGTAATTTGTACTCACAATAGCCATCACCCGGATGATCCCAAGAGTCTGGCAAGAACACGGTAATAGCATACAGCGATCCTCTTCATCAATTTTTACTGAGAGGTCAATTGAGCAATCAGCATATTAAATGCGTTCAAATGATCAACTACAGACCCTCCTTCCTACATTTTCAAAGAATACAGCTTCTTCCTCAGGAACAGTTTATTCACCAAGGACTTCCCTGATAAATAGACGCCAGTCTCTTCCACAAAGAAGCGATCTTCTCCTCATGCACATTCAGAAGAACTGAGTCTGCCAAACAGAGCCTTATCAGCCCCTTAGACTTCCTATCTGCAAGGTCCCAATCTTCTTGCTTCATGCCTGTAGGTTTAGTTCCAGACACTGCAAGCCATAGATCACGATCAACAAGAAGATCCTCCATCTTGAGTTTCCACAACTCAAAGTTACTGTCGTTGAACTTCTCTATTTCAAACTTTCTAGACATGCTAGCCATCTCAACTTGTAAGCAGAAATAACAAACTCTACAAGACTCCCACCGAACAGAATTGACTCAAAAAACCCAACGTACCCACAAGGATAACACAACTGGTTAGGCTCCGATACCACTTGTAAGGAAAGCTAGATGCGGAAACAACTCTCCTAACGTCAAAACCTCAGGGAAGAATGCAGATATACTTCTAATTTTTCAATTACAATTTAATTAAGATGCACTATGAAGTAAATAGCAAAAACAGAGTATTTTACAATCACATAGGAACACCAGATATACGTGGGAAAACCCTTACGGGAGAAAAACCCACCACACCAAGAGAAATCATTTTGTATTACAGTAATGGAGATTACATACAAATGTCAGACTTATCTTTTTGGTGTTTGTTTACAGCAGCATTCACCATGAACAATCTTGTATAGGAACCTTCAAGTTACTGTATTTTCAGATTAGAATACATTTATTGATCATACAATCACCCAGCAATCCATCAATGCAACCAACCAATCACAATCTGCAATCACAGAGTATAACCATGTTGTTCCATGTCCGTCGAGCTTCCTCACAGAATCGTCACAATGAATAATCTTCCAACTGTTCAGATTCGGCTTCTCCTATTGGTCCACGAGACTCCACATAGGACGGTCAAACAGTCAAAAGAGATTCAAGCTTTGTTGGCATCTCGATGAGACACTAACAGTGTCTCCCCGATGCCCAAAAGCTTCATATCGATGTCGCCAAGAGTTGTCGTTATCGCCAGGATGTTCTATCGAGCTTTCATGTGTCACACCGAAGCACTAAGCAGTCGGCGAGACCTATCGCTTTCGCCAGGAGATCATAGCGAGATCCAAAAGTCTCATGGATGTGAGTTTACCATTCGGCAAGAGTATCGTTCTTCGCCAGGACCTCACGCCGAGTCATTAAGGTTACTTCAAAGCGTTCATCTGTCGTCAAGACATATCGCTATCACCGAGAGTTCTTATCGAAGTCACATGTGTTACACCGATAACTCTTTACTATCGACAAGACTCTCACAAGTCACCAAGACTTCATACCGATCGGTTTGAGCTACTCCAATGACCTTTATGTTATAACGAACACCAAATGGTCGCCAAGACTCCTGTCCATCGCTAAGAGTTCTTAGCGAACCCTTAGTGTTACCCCGATGCCTCCAAGTGTGTCCCCGTCGCCTCCAAGTGTGTCCCCGTCAGCAAGACATTCATCGTTTGCTGGGACTTCTTACCAAACAAAGCCTTTTGGCCAAAGGTCTTCCCGATATACGATTGAATGGCCTATTGGCTAGAGATCTCCACGGGCGCTAAGAGGTCACACTAAAAGCTTCTTGTCACAGCGATATGATCCTTCGGTGAGACAAAAGCTAGGTCACAACGACCTGTACAAAACATGATGTTCCAACTGCTAGTCGGCCAGACATAAGAGTTGTCACACCGACTTGACTCCAATGGAGGTTTCAGCCTGTGCTGATTGAGGCATACTTTTCCAACACTATTTTCATTTCTTTGAGTTGACAATGTTTTGAATGTGGATGTTATTGTCTTATGCACTTGCGATTTGAGTATAAAAGGCATTTATTGTGATTTTATTGTCATGAAAGTATTTCAATGTAAAATTTTAATATAGAACATGACTTTTGTCATGACCCCTTCTTGAGTTTAAGTTCATTGATGAACCTTAGTCTAATTTTTGTGATCTTTCCCATATGCTAATGGGATGGAAAAAGGGAAAAATTTATTAAATAGTTAAGTTGTCGAAAAGTAAAAGTTAAAAGATAATTTATATTTAATTATATAAAGAATGTGTTTCTAAGTATTGTTAGACCCATTGTACAAAAAGGTGATTAAAAGGACAATTAATTATATTTTTCAAAACTTGGAGGAATATTTACCAAAAAAAAGATCTTAAAAATAATTTAATAAATATCAGGTGAAGTCTCTACATGCCTTTTGAAACAATTTCATTTTTTAAGAATAACCAGGTGTTCTTTTTCAGAGGACAATAATCCTCTAAATTTGAAAAGTTTCGAGGACAAAAACTTTCCTAATTGTTAAAGCAATTCCATATAGAGATTGATAGTGTGCTTCATTAGGCAACGCTTTCCTAGTTTTTTCAAATTTCAACGTGTTTTGAAATTTGTCGAGTTTCTATCAATTTCAATTTATTGCTCTAGGTTTTTTGGTTCTAGTATGGGTTAATGAAAATATAAATAAGTTTTATTGTTCTTAATTTTGTTGAACATTCTATATTTTGTAGGTTGTACCATTTTGTGAAGGAAAAGTCTAGATATTAATTCCAATAATTCTTGTTGAATGTTTTATCAATGAAATGAATTAATACTATTCAAGGGTCGTACCATTGTACTGGTGAAGGGAGGTTATTTTAATATTGTAAAATGTTTTTATTGATTGGGTGTTGTTTATTATGTTTAAGTGTTAAGTAGTTGAAGATGTATAAGCCTAGAGATATGTACAACACCATGTTAACTACTATAGCCATCATAAGGAAGTTGTACATTGGATTTTCAATCTATATTACCTTTGCCAATTGACACCTATTTTGGTAGTAGCCTTGTATAGGTTATTCTTTCATTATTTTCTAGTTTGTATCAACTACAACATACCATACTATCCAAAATTTGATTGCAACAATTTTTGGGCTTGTTTGGAGATCGTACACATCATGGTAGGGGCCACACCTCTTCAATATGACATGGCTATTTCTTATTATCATTTCATCTTCATCACTCTTAGAATATTTGGTCAACATGTTGAGGCATTATACTATTTTTTTCATTTATTCTCAATTGTTTAACAAAATGCTTTCGATTATAATGATGAATAATTGTGACAAAATGCTTGGTTTGGTTATTAGAGTGAAGTAATTGTTTTCCTTCAATATTGTAAATTGGACAGTTTAACATTGGTATTTTAATTTCCAAAGATCTTGGACAATTTATTGTTGGATCCCACTTTATTATTGTAATAGATCTTGGTCACTTAATCCATTGGATCCTTCTTTCATTTTTAGTATATTCTTTTGTCTTGCAAGCCATGTATTGAAATTGGGTGAATTAGTTCACCATTTTTGTGTTGATGCAATTTTGCTTGCATTCAATTAGTTTAGCTTGATTGGAATTTGCTTCCATTATTAGCCACTTTGGTTTGATTAATTCTATGATTTCTTTGTAATGTGAATTGGATGACTAGTCACCAAAATCTTTATGTTAATTCTGTTATCCTAATTTTAATATTCATTTACTCTCACTTTGCCTATACCAAGAACTTGGTGATCATAAAGAGTTGGAATGTGAGCGATTTTAAGAAATTTATGTGTATTTAAGATAATGCTTTGTAGGGGTTATTATAGTGGTATCAGAGTTGATGGTCTTGTCATCAAGTTTTTCAAAGCTAATCCTTCACACGCTAAACTCTTTTTTTTATGCATCCCAATGACAAAACTAACATATATTATCAAAGAGAAATAAAAAAACGTATTTGTTTCCAATGAACTTAGAAATAGAGTTTCCACCTTTAGAAATTGTGTTAGTACAAGATATTATGGTAGGAAAAAAGAGAACCATTGTGGAAGATAACCCTGATGGTCAGGTAGAAAAGAAGCTTGATGTGATGCTTGATATGTTGGTGCAAATGCTTCATAAGATGGACAATAACATGAATGTCTGTAGACCTCATAATTGTAAAGGAAGCACTTTTGGGGCTAATAATCCCAATGTCACTCATATCAACACTCAATGGATTGTCATTGATTCAATTGTTAGACCTTTCCAACCCAATTCTCTTCGTAGGGAGAAAGTTCTTGAACTTAAAGCTTAGAATCTAGTTTTTGATTACATTATAACTTGTTATGCAAATTATAAAGCTCTTTGAAAGGAGATTCAAAGTGAGATGACATCCACAAATTATACGAACATGAAGAAGCCTTGAAATGGCCCTAGACCCAAGGCTAGAATGCAAGCTATTCAACGATATTTGCAACATGTTTTGGGGAAGTTTTTTATATTGATAAATGTGGGATTGAGAGGGTCTAAACCCTTGTACAACAAATCAACCAATTGAAAAATATAACAAGTACCATGGGATTTGAGAACCCAATCAACCCATCAAAACAAATCATGGTGATACACAATTACAACCAAGCTATCACACACAACATCAATTGAAACAAAAGCTTAGAACCTCGATGTCCATCTTAAACCATGTTAGATCTAAAATTTGTACAATCGCACACCCTCCACTTTAGTATGAGATTGGGAGATAGATTTAGGTACCTTTCTTCCAACTTTATACAACAATCCATGAAATAATATCATCCAAGTCCTTATAGCAAGGAGAAGCGACGAACGGGGGGTATTCCTCCACATAGGGCTTGATGCAAGAGCATCCATGGTCATTGGCAATCTTACATCAACCAAAAGTATTTTCTTGCTTTGTTTTGTCTTTTTGATAAGGGCTAATGTGTGGGGAATTAACTATTTTGAATTTCCAAATATTTGTAATTATTCCCCATAGTGATTTGTAACTTTAATTTTAGAGGATATTTACTTCAGTGAATGTTGTTGAGGCATCTCGATGAAATATTCCACTTGGGTGTCCCATTTATGGGTGGGGGGCACTCATTTATGAAGATTCTTACAGGTTGGTAGGCATGATGCACATGCATTTGCAAGTTGAGCACCCAAGTTGGCATGTTGGTGCATGTTTTTTTATGGAGCCGTCAGAGCTGTCAGGGAGCTATGGAGATTCTAGAGTTGACCATTTGATTGGCCATGAGTTGGGTGCCCATATGATGGCCCTAAGTGCATTTAATTAATTTTTTTTTTTTGTATTATTCTCCAAATGGGGTGTGTGTTTTCTAAGGAGGTATTTTGCTTGTGGTTTTGGAAAACCATAGTGGTTTTTCTCATTCACAAGTCTATATATTCAGGACTTGTCATTTGGGAGTGGGTCTTTTGGAGTTTTTGCAAGTTGAGATTGGGAGATGTTGGATTGAGGAGATATTTGAAGACTCCATTGTTACAGATTTCTATTTGCATAGAAACCCATGTTTTAAGGAGCTAGTGAGCTCCACCTTTTGGGAGGTAGTGAGCTAGTGAAGTCCATGTGAAGGGAGTTTGAGAGCTTCAACAAAAGAAGGGTTGGAAGTGACCGAGAAGAGATTTTTTTGTTGCAGGTTGAAGGTGTGCTATAACAACAAGAAGATTGGTGATTTTATGGTTTGATTGCAACAATGATTTCTAATGAAGTTTACAAGCTAAAGGAGCTAGAATCAGTTGAAAGAGGATAGCTTGAAGGGGATCATTCTAAATTTGAACTTTGTTGTTATACAACATATTTATTTTAGTTTTGCAATGGTTTTCATCAACCCATGTGGCTGCAAAACAATGTACTTCAGTTATAATTTGTTGTTGTATCAATTCAAGAGTCTTTGAATGAGAAACATGAGACCTTACTTGCAGATTTTTGGTGTTACTTTAAACAATTTCTGAGTTACATTTTTAGATTGTTGGTATTTGTGATTGAGGGTTGGATCCTTCTACATTAGGGCCCATCTATGTGTTGCAAGTATGTTGCAGGTGTTGTCATTGATGTCAATAATATGGGGATTGTTGATGGTGTTGTCATTAATGCCAAAAAAATGGTAGTGTGTGGATGGTTGCATATGTTACAATCAAAATGTTGATCATAAGTTTTATGTATGATGTCATGAGCCTGCTATAACAGTTGTCTTGCATTTCATATTACTCATGACTAAGTGAATGATGTTGTAAATATTATATTCATTGTCTATTGATATAAAATGTATAAAAGTTTTTCGTGCAGTCAATGGCTCAGGATGTACTAAAAAGCTCTGAAGAATGCTCTGGATTCCTTTGCATTTGAAGATAAGGTGTGTGATGTTAGTTTTCCTCCTTATGGTTATTAAGTGTTAGCAGTGGATTTAATATAATAAATGTGAGGATTAAGGTAATTTACAAGATGCAATATTACTAAAATGATGTGAACAACTAATATAGATTAATCAATGTAATCATAATATGTAATGATTAGACAAGGATTCTAAAGTAAATAATTAACATGTAGTAAATTGAATAACACACCATATAATTCACATAGATTAACATCAAAATCATATAGACAATATTCCCAATATTATCAAATGAATGGTTCTCAATGCTTATCTTAAAGTCAAGGAAAGGCTACTATCCAACACTCAGAGGAATGGTTATGGCTCTAGGTTGTTTCTTGGTACAAACACCCTCGGAGGAATCAGTTCTTGGACAAAACCCCAGCCTACCTCAAAGGGCCTTATAGTTAAACTACATTCCTCAGAGCGCCCTCATGGTAAACTACTTGCCTTAGAGGGCCTCAAGGTAAACTACTTGCATCAGAGGGTCTCACAGTAAAAAGCCCTAGCTAGGACAATCCCGAGTGTATGTTGTACCCCAAGTTGGACACATGTTGTGTGCCCCTTCTCCAATTGTTTAAATGCCCACCTAGACCCTAACCTTCACTCCTTTGTGCCCTTTTAGTTCCTTTTTCCTTTTTCTCCTCTCTCCTTGAATGTTCTCCATCCATGTCTCACATGAATGATTTATATATCCTTTTAAGGGGTGGTTTCTAAACCATCACACCCTTTCACAAAAAAATTCTTTTAATAATTATTTAAATAAATAATTATTCTTCCTTTTAAAGAGTGTTTATATATATTCTTTATTAATCTCTCTTTTAACCAAAGGATCATAATATCCTTTATTTTCTATCTCCCTTTTAATTCTAAAAGGTTATTTCAAAAATTTCTCTTCTTTTGGGGAAAAAGTCACATAACAATTCTCCCCTTGTAAATTAGTTGTTGTCCTTAGTAGCAAGCGATGCATCTACATCACAACTCAAAAAGATATAATCAATAATTAACAAAATTGGTATTAAATACATGTTCATTCTTCATATATATATATATATATATATATATATATATATATATATATATATATATATATATTCATATTCATCTACATCCTTTTCTTCTTTCAATTCATAGATATCTCTCTTTTATTGTTTCAAGATAATTATTTTTGTTAATCAAAATTATGACAAGTATTGTACTATGAAATACATATAAGAATTTTACAATTGAAGAAACTAAGGCTATTTTATATGTTTAATCACATACATTTCAACTTAATCAATTTTCTCTCATGTAACTCCTTCAAAGTATTACAATGTAATCACACAATTGCATATCCAATACTATGTGGCCATTCATAATTTATAAAAGTATAATTATATCTTCAACATACATTCCAAGATGATATATTCATGCATTCCGAACTACATGAATATCCTCTTTTCAAATAGAATCTTAGTTTTATACAATAAGACTAATATACAAGGTTATTGGGTTTGATCAAGTCCAATAACAATGTACAAATTAAAACAAAAGATGATACAAATAATCTCACAATGCATTTTAAATAGCAATAGAATAATATCAATTTATTGTCATCTAGAGAGTACTTCATAAGGAAATACTAGCTTTTTCCTTTAAGAAACAACGTTAACTATATCTCAATTTACTTATGGGATGAAGATTTGTTCAATTATGTGTTTGGATGAATTTTGACTATAAAAATGAGGATACCTCACATTGACAACCATGTTGTAAACCTAATAGCAAAGTGGAACATGACTTTTTATTGGGGATATCATCATAAAAATAAATATTAAGGGTACATAAGGAGAGGAAATATTATGCCATTCCATAAATACATCCCTAGGCTTGGACACCTATTGATATATGATATTATTAGATTATGTATGACAAAATAATTAGCATAAATTTATAATTTTAATTTTCTTAGAGGTTGTCTCTCCCCTTGTAAAATTCAACATGTCCCCATGTCTCATCCTAAGAAAATTTATGTTATCGTGCAAAATTTTATTCTAACCAATGCATTTAAACAACACAATATTTTCAAGGTTCAAGATGTTGAAATAGCATGCTCCTATGAGTTTATATCTCGTAAATATGTTATTCCCAACAATTCGTTCAAACGTATTGTCATTTCTCTATGTTTAAGATGTGAATCCAAGAACTTGTGGGTTATGGGCCCACAATGTATTAAATATATCAATGTGCTGGTTTTGACTAGTTATGACAAGCATAGTAAAACTATTTTCTTGAATATATAAATTTCACTATTACAAATACTAAATCACTAACTGTTATTGCAAATACTTACAAGAATATTGGTTTATATATTTGAACTACCCTCACACTATGACCTGAGTTCTTTAAAGGTTGTTGAGTGATGTCTTTGAAATCTAATGACAATCTAATTCTTTATGAATAGATAGTATCTCCCTTCTCTTTATCTAAGATCATGCTTACCATACATGGGACTAAATTTCTAAATAAAACTTGTAACAAAAATGCACTACTCTATATACCTAATAAGATAAGGTATTCACTTAGTATAACACTAACAAATTTATTATAATATGTATAAATTAGACAACTCTTTTTTCCCTTGTCCACTAAGTAATAATAATTAACATGTACTACCTTGAATTTAGATTATATGCATAAGATTATTTAAGTGCTCGATCTAATAGTGTATTACTTACAATAACATGGTCATTTTCTAAGAAAGATTATGTACTATCTCAACACTCTACTTAACCGTCATCATATTCAATGGTCAAATAGTCAATGACAATTTTACACCTCATCCACACCAAAATGTGGTAAATATTTGTTCTATTTTTATTTATCAAAATTAAATATTGACTATTGAATTGGATGGTGTTTA
This sequence comes from Sequoia sempervirens, assembly GCA_007258455.2. NCBI lineage: Eukaryota > Viridiplantae > Streptophyta > Pinopsida > Cupressales > Cupressaceae > Sequoia > Sequoia sempervirens. The sequence continues at coordinate 189,431 of VDFB02013510.1, read as the reverse complement.
AAGAATAGAACTACCACAAAAGGAATTTCTTTGACTAAACACTTAGCTAAACTATGTAGGAGGTATATTTTTTATTCATAACTTTGAGTAATTTGTCAAGCATTGAGACCGTTTCCCCCTCCCAAACACTAACCAATTTTTTTATTTTTTTTACTCAACTTTTTGAATCTTTCCTTTCTTTTGTAACCATTCATGGGAATATTTATGGTGCATACATCTTATGAAATATTATCTTTGAAAGTAAATTTTGGTGGTTGAAATGGAAACTCTCAATCTAAGAACTTTTCCTTACCATTAAAAATTTAAGTAAATGTATTGCTCATTTTTCTTTAATGGACTTTGTTCATGGTTATTGGAAACATTTTCCTAAATCTTAGATCTAAAACATTTCTTAAAACTAGATATTTGAAAGAATATGGCAAACACCATACTTGTAGCCTATGTTTAATAACTCCATCCATGCTTCTTGCCTAGGGAATATGTTCATTGTACTATGTTCTATCTCATCACTAAACTTTTATAGCCAATGATGTGAAAATTGAAATCTCATAGATATATGTTGCATGTCTAACTTGTGAATTAAACTTTGCTCATATATAAATATTTTTTCAAAGAATTCCTATACCTACAATAGAAAATCTTCAACCTTTCGTATCCTCCATATTCTAAACAAACTATAAGTCTTTGAATTATTTGTGAAAGTATGATATTTCATTCTCCTATTGGTTGGTAAGCAAACTATCCCCAATAAGAAATTAAACTTTGAGTTATCTGCAAACCTTTTCCTTATGACCCTCGTTAAAATCTTCACCTTATGGTACTATCTATCATATCAATCTTTAGATGTGAGGGTCTATATAATTTGATAATAAGTCATACCACTGACATTATCCCCTATACCATTGGAAGTCGACTAACCTCATCTGTTTCATTTCTAAGTGCTTAGGTCACATTTCATTGATGAAGATATTCAATCACATGGGCCAATGAATATTAGACATTAGGAAACTGTTAAAATATGTTGGTTGATGGAACATGAAACTAATGTCAAGCTCATGAGTTAGCTAATAATTTAATCAAGTTAAATAAGTCAATATATGTTTTCTATATATATTTTTTTGCTCAACACATCACTGGAAGTTTATAAGGGGTATGTATATCCATCAAAGCATAATGAAAACACATGAATAGAACGTTACACTTAAAGACATGACTCTCAATACAACTAGCACTTGCATCAAAAAGAGGTGCAATGGGTACATCGATTGTATTTTATAAAACTATGTAAGAGGAGGTCTGTAATTGAAATTATAAGTACTAGTTGAACAATTAATACAAGAATTTTGAAATGAGTGACACCATTAGAACAAAATTTGATTTCATGCCTATTGGTATTTCCAATAATAGTTTTTGTTGGTAATAGTATTGGTTCTTCAACAACAAACAATATAGAGTTAAGTATAGAAAGAAGTGTAATCTATATATTTCCTAATTTTGATTGATTAACTACAAAACATATAACAAATACAAACAACAAATAAATATAAGTAATTTATTTATTTATAATAATATTTCATTGACAAAATAAAATAAGTAATAATAAAGTTTTCAATTTTAAGTTATGAATTTGTTTGGAATGATATTTGACTAATAGATGCAAGTATTAAACAATTTGTAAAAAGTAAAACTAAATTAATTTATGTAACACACCATACAAAATAAACAAATATAGCAATACCAAAACACTGTGTAAGATAAAGGTATATTTATCCTTCCTTGATTTATTTCTCTCAGATTTGATAAAAATTAAATATACTTATTCCTAGAAAAATACTCTACCAACATTTAATTATACCTGTATACTAACTATTCTTAACCAATTTATAGGAAAGGTCCTTTTATAGTCCACGATACCAGGCAATCTGTTTTTGGGTCTACAGATGGCTTACAGTATATGAGACTCTTCGTACTCCCAATATGAAGGAGGCACCTTACTCGTGCTACACAATACGAGGTGTACATACCTTACCCCTCGGGATTTATACTTAAAAGATAGGTTGCCTGAATTTATAGTTCTACACGTGTCTAACCGAAATAATTCAGATAACCTAAATTTTTTATGTGTCAATTCTGAGAAGAAGAACTTAAAAATTTAATCTCTAGTTGGTTGACAAACGTAGATCATTCTTAGTTTTTTGACATGCAGAATAGTCCATGTGGCTCCCTGGCTTAACAGAGGATGTTTCTTGGGTTTTAGTAAAATAGAACATGGGTAACTTGCAATCTGGAGCAGGGAAACCACCTCCAAACTGCTGCGCGGGAGTGAAGGCGTTAGCTTCAGAGGTGACAACAGCAGCGGACAGGAGATCAGTTCTAGTGGATTTCTCCCAAAGAAATGAAACAGATAAGAAGAGCGAAATGGGTTTCATGAATGTCAGAGAAGGAGGCAGTGGGTGTCCTGTTTGGAGTCGTGAAAGTTGCAGGGTTTGCAACACAATCTGTTGTAGATTCAACGGCAGACAAAAAGTTCTTCAGCCTTCTGCGTGGGGAAATAGTTCTTGCTTCACTTATGCGTTTAGTAAAGTTTGTGATGCAGTTGAAGTTGCCGAAAATGAAGTGTTGACAACTTCCTCGGTTGTCAATACAGGGCTTGTAAATCACAGGTATGGAGAGTAGGCTGCAGAATTAACGAATGAAAGCCTTGGAGCTGCAGGCCATCTGATCTCTACGCCTTGGACCATCTCCAAAATCAAAATGCTCTAAATCCAAGGAGTTCACTGAAGCCTACAGCTTTGGCAAAGTCTACTGCAAAAATAATAAAATCTTCTAAAAAGGAAAAGCAATCCAATAAAGTAAAGAGACTTCAGTCCTTTATTGGGTTTCATGATGTTTTGAAACTGTATGCTAATTAATTTAAACGTATTCCAAATGATTTCTTAAACTACAATAAATTCATTTTAAACTTCATTTGAGATTATCTGAAACACAATATCTCATTAGGTACATTCTAAAGAGGTTATAATTATCAAAACTACAGTTGCCTACAGTTTATGTTGTTTGTGTGTGTGGCAGAGTAACTTGAATCAATTTATGTTGTTTGTTTCTCTATATTTTCCTACAGGAGTATGAGGTTTAGAATTATCAAAACTGCATGTATTGATGTGCGTCTGGTATAGTTTCTTCTGAAGGAAAAGTGAAGAATTGTAGTTAGAATGCCTTAGAACACGCCCAACAAAAGAAAATCAGAAGTTTATTAAGTCAGAACTCCACCAGCATTGTATGTCACATGTCAAAGGCAGTAGTAAAAATATAAATTGCAAAGTAAAAAATTTCTGTACAGTCAATGAGTGGTTGGCTGATAAGGGTGTGGTTCGGTGGTCAAATCGCTTGGTTGTAGTGACGGCCACCAAGATTCGCTCGTAGACCTTGTGCAAAATTTTGTGCAAAATTTTCTTACTTAACTCCTTGATATAGAGAAGGTTAAAATCTAATTTGCTTCCCTAATTTGTTGTTTATAAAACATGTCCATATTTCATTTGCACTGCTCTGTACAGCTAGGTTTGAGTTTAATCATCCTAAAGTTGAAAATGTGAAAATGCATTCTTACCTCTGTTCTCAAGTGTGTTCAATCTGCAGCAATTGGTTTTGAGTTTTCTTTGTTGTTATATCCTTATTTTTAAAGAGTACAGGCGGTGCTATTTGATGGTCAGTTGCAGTAAATACAACAGCTACAATAAATGCATTAATAACAAAGGGAAAAAAATCTCAAGAATATATTTTAATTCACTGCAGATTCAATTCACTTGATAGAGAAGACATTTCTTATGAGTCATCGGGTAGTGGAAGTGATCTTGTGTAGATTTGATAGTCGAAAGTGTGACTCACCTGACAAATTTAAAGCAACCGATCGGATTTTATTCACCTCACCAGAATGTTTTCAGGCGTGAGAATGTTGAAATCCGGTGGGCAATGCCCACAAGAGATAGTCTATCAGCTAACTAGCAATTGCACCTTGGTGTGCAATGGATACGCCAAAGAGGTGTAGAAGATCAATTTGGAAAAAATTTGGTCTATTTTTTTGCATACGTTTTGTGCAATAGGGGAGAGGGGCCCATAGTGAAGCACCCTAACTTTGCATTTCTCAAAAATCTACGTGGAAATTTCAAATCACTCTCAATTTTGTACAGTAGTTTATTTGGCAACTCACATGTTTCTATATTTCATTTTAGGGCCACATCATCAAACATGATGCCACATCAACATGCCTTTTGTTGAGATATCCAAAAAGTCCCAAAAAAAAGGTGAGACCAATAGTAGTGCACTAAGTCATGTTTTATTGGTATGCTGATGTGGCATCAAATGATTTGTCAATTTGTGTTCTTTATGGATAAAAAGTGTTTTGCAATTGGATATTAAGGTGTTTCACTATGGGGCCCACTAAGGACTACTTCTATCCCACCTATTGGACCCCGCTCCACTATGGGCCCCTCTCCCCTACATGAAGTCAATTGTAAGCCATTTAACAAATGATGATGTTTGTGCAACAAAAATCTCAGTGGAGAAATTAAAGCTTTAAATTAACTATAAAGCTTCAAATTAAGTATGCATTCTCTTATAGGGATCCAAACAGGACTAAAATAAAACTTTTGAATGACGAAGATAATTAGACTCCATTACAAACAGTGTCATGTTATGCCTTCTCCTTGCAATATATTGAAATATTTCACCTCAGCAGAGGGCTCAATGCCATGTTGCCTACAATATGCTACCGCTGCCATGGTCATAGGATGTGTTAATTTACTCTCTAGGATTGATATCTTGTATATACGTATACATTTCCTCTATAGTATGCTACCACTGCCATGGCCATATGTGTGCTAATTTACTCACCAGGATTGATATCTTGTATATAAGTATGCATTTCCTTTATTAGCGTATCTATGGATATATATGAATAGATCCAAACAGAAAGTTTTTGGAAAACCTATGTTCGAAATTCTTACATACCAATGCAACAAATTCTCTCTATTTCTGGCCTATGAATCCAAATATTTGATGTCCATCATTTGAAATTGTAGACTAAAATCTTGAGAATGTGGGGTAAGTTTTGATACCAATTGTGGACACAGAAATTGTAGTCCTTTGAAGATAGTACAATCTGTGGTTTAATTTAGTCCTATTTTAGACACCCTTGCATCAATCACCCCTTTAAAATTGCATTTATAGGCCCCTAATGCTCATTATTTTGGACTTTAAGGCCTATTCCACTCACAAATCATACAAATCCCGTCAAGCAACATTCAAATCACCCAAATTTTACAAAACCCACCTCAAAAACCCTTGGTGAGACTAAGTCGTCCAGGGTGGTGACTTAGTCCTTTTTGAGGGATTTTTCACTTTTGAGCGGGAAAATCACCATCTTAATTCAAATTCCCAATGGATGTCGGCTTGTGAAGTTAAAATAATGAATAATTAGGTGTTGATGCCTATAAATATATGTTTTAAGGTCATTTTTCATAACATTAAGTCATTTTCAACAAGCAAATTCAAGAGCCAAGAGTCAAATATCTTTCACAAGAAGCTTTATTAATCTATCTACAACAAAGTTGAAGTTTTAGGGCAGCAAGTTAGGGTTTTTGCAGGTCTTCAAGCTCACTTTTTTTTCTAAGATCTTACATTGCAAAGGGTTGATTATGGATGCCTGTGGAGAATCATGGAGAAATCTAGGTTGAGGAGATGCAACTAGCCATCAAATCAATCCTAAAGACTTGTTTTCAAAGTGATTCCATCTTTCATTTTCTCTTTATCTTCAGTTTAAGGAAGGTTTGCATGTCATTAAGATTCATCTCTAATTTGATTTAGTGTCTCTTAGAATGAGTCTTGCATTGTTCTAAATCCATTTATGCATCTTATTCTTACATATTAGAATAGGGTTGCATCTCATTTTAGACTTCCTAATCTTAGACACACTTAGGGCTAGGGTTTTATGTAGATTTTATTTTTTTCAAGGTTTAAATACCAACTAGGGGTTTGACCTGAGGCAAACCCCCCATTAGAAATCAATTTATACTTTGTTTTGTAGGTGTTTACACATATTCGGATCTAGATTTCCGTCAGAAAATAGAGTGCAGACTGTGGGCTTCCGTTTCCACTTTCGGATTTGCAGAAAATCCAAAGTGGACTAAGTCGCCAATAGTGGCAACTTAGTCCCACTGCATTGGTTTCTCAAAGGTTTTTTGTGGTTCGGGATACCCATTTGGCAGAAACAAATTTCTGAGCAGTTTCCTCAATTTGGGACTAAGACGCCCAGCTTGACGTAAGTGTCCCAGTTGGCTAGAAAATAAGATTTTCTAGAATTTCAAAGGCATCTGCAATCTTCATTTCAGCCTTCATCAGTTTCCAGGTGCACAATTTTTGTTTAGCATCCTTATCTTGTTCTTTATTGCATTTAATCTATCATTTTGCATACATCATTGTGTTTTCAAACAACTTGCATTTCTTTGGTTTCACATTAATAAGTCATTTCTTTTATCAATTCATTATATTTAAACATTGCATTTAGACATACTTCATCCATCCTTGCATTGATTTTGAGTGTTTACATTGCCCATTTTGGCCCATCTTTCTCCTTTTAGGTGAAAACCCCTAGAAGTGTAAGAAAGTTCCTTGGAAGCCAAAAATTTTGTACACATTTTGGTGAACCCGACTTTAGAACATTTTTCTTTCTAACCTCAAGTGCATTTACATCCTAGGAATAGTTTGCATCAACACTGCATCAAGTTTTGCATTGTTTTGCATTCTAGGGTTTTAAAATTGCATTAGTGAAAAGCTCAGTTAGGCTTGCATTATTGCATTTCATTTCCTTGCACAATAGTGAAATTTTGCATTTGAACCTTAAATTTGCATGGTACAGTACATGACACATCAATATCCATCAGAAAATTCATAAAAGCTTCAAAAATTCCCCTACTAGGACTAATTCGCCACCCTGGGCAACTTAGTCCCAATACACATTTGGCATCAATGTTTTCAAAATTCTGCTTCCAATTTCTTAAGTTACTGTTTGTTTCAGTTACTTTTTTGTTTTTGTTCAGTTATTTTCTGTTACATTCAAATCATTAGCATTAGCATCATTTATTTTAATGGCAACTATGGATAGCATAAATTTGATTTTTACAATTTTCATTTTCAGCATTAGTCCCTAGTTCATTTAGATCAAATTCATCAGAAAATGCAAACAAAACCCTAAAAACATCAAATGAAACAATAAAAACTATGCTTCACATTAGAAAAACTATATCATCCAAACCTCTTAGTAGTGATGACTTGGATAAGTTAGATGAAGCTCTACAAGGCTTCCTCTCTCTAAGTTCTTCCACTAAGGGTTGTGATGACAAACCCAAACCAATCAACGATAACTTATCTTCCAAACTTTTTAGTAGTGATGAGTTTGATATGTTAGATGAAGCCCTTGAGGACTTCATCTCACAAAAACCATCCACTAAGATTTGTTGTCAACAACCTAAAACAAAAGATGTTAGTGTAATTCAACCTCAACTTGTCCTTTACCCACCTTCACATAAACCTCCACCTCCGCCTAAACCTGAGTTTACCCTTTACCCACCTAAGCATGATGTTGTTGCTCACACACATTACACTTGAAATAGCCCGCAACCACCGCAACCAACGCCAACCTCTTTACCTTTTCCCAACTCTATATTGCCTAGTGCTCCTCGATTAAGGGAGTATGATCTTGTTGAGCAACTTAAGAGCACTCCCGCAAAGATATCCCTTTGGGACCATCTTCAGAATTCACCAAACTATCATTCTATGCTCCAAACAACCTTGCAACAAATAGTGGTTCCACCTGGTACAAACACAAATGATGTGGCAACTCTTATACAAGGAATGAATGCAGTTAATGTTGACATTACCTTTCATCAGCTTGAGCTCCCTTCGTTAGAATTAAGGAAGCAAAATGAGGCCTTTATGATAATTTCTCAATTCAATAGAATAGGCGTCAAAAGAACCCTTGTTGACAATGGCTCTTCCCTTAATGTGTGCGCTGTAAAGCTCCTAGATTAGTTACGTGTGGATAAATCGCAAATCAAACCTGATTCCTTATCTATTAGAGGATTTGACAATATTACAAAGCAACCACTCAGTGTAATCACTTTACCTATTACCGTCGGAATGGCTACCTTGCAAACTCCTATTCATGTCAAGCCCTATGATCTTGTGTACAATCTTCTTTTGGGAAGACCATGGATTCGTGAGATGCATGCGGTGCCTTCAACCCTTCATCAAATAATGAAATATGTCTATAACAAAAAAGTTTATCAAGTTGAAATAGACCTTGAGCCTGAAAGTTGCTTACAACTTGAAAAAGGAACAAGTCGTCCTCTGAACACATTAATTCTAACATCTCATATAGAACCCTTGAGACTAGAAAACAAGAAGAAGAACATGTGTCTAAATTTCTAGATGATGATTGGGGTACATTAGAATTCACACCTTCATTTATGGGCGAATACATAATCACACGAAAAGAGGATGCAAAACAAGAACAACCCACAGTTATGTCAACTCATAATTCAGATGAATCCTCCCAAGTGTCTACCTCATCTACTTTGGACAAAAATACAACATACACAACAAATTTTAATGAGATAGATTATCAACAACCACCCAACCCGAAGGAAATGGAAAGACTTTATGGACGAGGTTATGAGCTTATGAAACAATTGGGATACAATGGTTAAGGATGTGGAAAACATCAACAAGGAATTTGTGTCCCTATAGAACCTAATACACAAGAGACAAAGACTAGTTTGGGACATTCTTTTTCTAAGATAACAAAAGCAACTCAATGACCATCACTAAATATCAACACCATCACATGTAAACCAAGAATCAATCTTACACTAAAACATCTTGAATTCCTTGATATGGATTTACCACCGTCATGGGAGTATGTTGAAAGTGATGAAGATTTGAAACACCTATTAGGAGTTTATGATACGACATCCTCTACTCCTCCCATGAAATAGGTTACCTGTGCTATGATTAACGCCAAGCAAAATGACATAAATGAGAAGCCTCATACAAGCATGGAACCAGATGATCCCGAATTTCCTAAGTCAAAGGCACTCCCCTTAGGGGATACAATTGATATACCACTGGACATAGATGATAAAGAAAAGGTCATTAAGATTGGGAAGTTCCTTGATGATGAAGAACAAGAGGATACTACAACTTTGCTTCATAATTTTCCTAAAAATTTTGCTTGGAAATATTCAAATATTCTAGGAATATATCCAAAGATAGTAACACATAACATTGTTCTTGCTAAAAATGCTAAGCCTGTTTGACAAAAGATATGAAAAATGAACCCTAAGATAGCCTTGCATGTTAAAGGAGAACTTGAAAAACTCCTTGACGCAGGTTTCATTCGACCTATTGATTATTCTCCTTGGATCTCAAACCTGATAATCGTATTAGGATATGTGCGGATTTTCATGACTTGAATAAAGCCTCTTTAAAGAATGATTTTCCCCTTCCTAATATTGACATGATAGTGGATTCAATTGAGGGACATGCTTTGTTGTCATTCATGGATGGATTTTCTAGTTATAATCAAATCTTCATCAACCCACAAGATCAATATAAGACAACATTTACATCTGTTTGGGGAACATTTTGTTGGGTTATGATGCCTTTTGGATTAAAGAATGCAGACACAACTTATCAATGAGCAATGACATTGATATTTCATGATTACATACACAAAATCTTGGAAGATTGTGTTGATGACATCCTCGCCAAATCCTTAACAAGACAAGACAATGTGAATGTCCTTTGACAAATCTTTGAATGGATGCGTAAATACATGTGCCTAAATCCAAAAAAGTGTCTTTGGAGTAGATAGTGGAAAACTCTTAGGGTTTATCGTATCTCACAGAGGAATTGAGGTTGACACAAAGAAAATTGATGCTATAATAAACATGCCACCTCCTAGGAACATTTCTCAATTGTGCACGTTGCAAAGAAGAATTTAAGCCATTCATCATTTTGTCGCCTCCTTAGCCTATCAAACGTTACCTTTCACACATCTCCTAAAGAAGGATGTGCATTTTGACTGGAATGAGGATTGTAAATAGGCCTTTGAGAATTTGAAGGAATACCTTACAACTCCACCTGTTTTACAACCTGCTATGCCAAACAAACCGTTCATCCTTTACATAGCTACATCTGCCCATGCTCTTGTAGCATTGTTGGCTCAACAAGATGACAATGGAAAAGAACATCATGTTTATTACATTAGTCGAACTTTAATCAATTATGAAACGTGATACACACCAATTGAAAAAGAATGTTTGACTCTTGTATTCGCTACTAGTAAGTTGTGACATTATTTACTAAATGTCGAAATACAAGTCATGAAAAAATTTGGTCCTCTCAAACATATTTTTAACAAAATAGACTTATCAGGACATTTAGCTAAATGGGTTATGTTGTTGATTGAGTTTGACCTTAAGTTTGTTTCACAAAAAGCAATCAAAGGCCAAGCCTTAACCAACCACTTAGTTGATGCTCCTTCTCCCCTCGCATTACCTAGCAATGACTCTTTTCTCGATGACAATGTGCTAGCAATAAACGTTCCTACATGGGAATTATACTTTGATGGATCCAAGTGTAGAAATGGTTCTGGGGCTAGAGTGATATTAATTCCACCTGAAGGAAAGCCTATTCCCTTGTTGTATCGCTTAAATTTTCTATGTATGAATAACACAACTAAGTATGAGGCATTAATTGTTGGGTTGTGTGCAGCTTTAATCATGGGTGTCAAAGATATTAAGATCTTTGGTGACTCACAATTAGTAATTAAACAAATAAATGGAACATATCAAGCCAAGCATGACAAAATATCCAAATATAAGGATCTTATCATGCACTTGCTAGAGAAGTTTCAGACATTTACCATTGATAACATCCCACGAAAAGATAATTAGTTTGTGGATGCAATGGCAAGTGCTACCTCTCTTATATCCCCTCAAGATTCTTCATAAAAATTCACATTCACTATTCACCCTATCATGAAACCTTCGATCGACAAAAAACCGTAAGAAGTCTTAATGAAAAATGAGGAAAACTCGAGTGAATGGTATGATACCATATTCAACTATTTGAAAAGTGGTACCTTTCATTAGCCAACAACCAAAAACATACATACTCGTTTATGAAAGCTTGCATCTAAATATATAATTCTCGTTGGTGTGTTGTATCGAAGGTCGTTCAATGGTCTCTTACTTAGATGCTTAAACAAATATGAGATACCTCTAGCACTTCACCAAGCCCATGAAGGTGTTTGTGGTGGACATTTTGGAGGGAAAACATTGGTTCAAAAACTTATCTGTATTGGGTATTATTTGCACAGCATGGAACGTGATTGCTTCGATTATGTTTGAAAATGTCATAAATGTCAAGAACATAGCAATTTGCATCATGCTCCTACTAATGAAATTCAATCTCAACTTATGATATGGCCCTTTGTGGTTTGAGGATTAGACATTATAGGAAAAATTTCACCCCTTCTTCTGTTGGGCATACCTTTATCATCATTGCAACTGATTATTTCACAAAATGGGTAGAGGCCATTCCTCTTCGATCTACAACAGCTAAGGTAATATGTTGTTTCATCCTAGAACACATTATTGCTTGCTTTGGACTCCCTTCTACATTAGTCTTTGATAATGGTACACCATTTAAGAATAATGATGTGAAGAAATTTTTGGAGACCTTTAATATCCAACATCGTTTTTTGATACCTTATTACCCACAATCTAATGGTCAAGTTGAATCAACTAATAAAGTCCTTGAACAAATTTTGAAGAAAACTGTTAATAAACATCATAGGGATTGACACACACAATTACACATGCACTTTGGGCTTATCGCACAAGTGTTCGATCTTCCACATGGACCACACCTTATAATTTGGTCTGTGGTAGTGAAGTAATAATGCCCTTGGAGTTATAGATTCCCACACTAAGAATTTCTCTTCAAGGACTTGTTGACGATACACACTATCGAAAAACAAAGATTAAACCAGGTTGAGATGCTCGATGAACAACACATTAACGCTCTTGAACATCTTCAAGCTTATTGTAAAAGGAAACATCACCATTACAATCTTAATGTTATCCCTCGATCATTCCACAATGGTGACTTAGTTCTATCTGCTAATCAGCACAACATCAATGTCGACCCAAATGAAAGAGACAAATTCAATTCTAATTGGTTAGGACCATACATCGTTGAAATTTTTTTTGGGTCTGGTGCATACATGCTAACAAAACTAGATGGCAAACCCCTTAAGGAACCTATCAATGTCGCGTATTTGCGTCGGTACTATGTCTAACCCCTTTGAATAGTATGAATGATAAAGCAGTGTTGTTAAAGCTATTGGGTCATATCCTATATGCTTTCACATTGCTTCGTTCTTGACAAATCAATCATGCGTATGTCTTGAGCACTAAAGTGATTATTTAATTTACTTTTATAATTACTTTAGGTTTCATACTATTCACATTCATCTTGTGTGTTATGATAAGTTAGATCATTAATGCATTTAATTTAGCATAACATACTTAATCATCATGTTGTATCTAAAAGAAACTGCAATAAGTTTTAATTAGATCACATAAGCTATGTTACATCATGAAGATATTAATCAAATAATCTTACAAAGGTTATTTAATTAATCACATTGCTATTTAACATTCAAACACATTAAGACAAGTTATAAAACATCAAATGCTCACACACACACACACACACACATAGATATATATATATATATCCAAAGTTTTATGTACATATCATCACAATATACATCACTGAGGTCTGTGGGTACTTGATCCCTCAAGATCAAGTGCTTGTGATCCAGTAGCAGGATGTCAAGAGATGGTCGTATGTGATCGTGACCACGATTTTTTGAATCTGAGTGCAAACTAGAGGCCCTATATCCATCCAAGGGCCATCTGATGCTCCCCTACTATTTGCTCCCTCTCTGCCTGTAGCCATGCTACCTCTACCTCTAGTCTCTCAACCTCTGCTAGAGTACGAGATGATTGTCCTGTAGTCTCGGCTCAACGAAGTTGTCACCTTAGACTCTCATATGCTTCCTGTAACCTCACGAATGGTCTAAGTGACTTTGGATCCTGCTCCACAATAGGTGGAGGCACACAATCTGAGTCCATCTCCTCCTCATCGATGGATGTTGGGACTATCTCTGCAGCCGCTTGACGGTAGAACTCCCGCCAATCTCTTGTCGCTCCTGCAAGGTAGAAATAATACACAATCAGTACACATCATCATGATATATATATATAAAGAACATAAACACTAAAGTACATGCATAAAATCAAATATCATCACCTATATCTCTGGTAGGCTGAGCAATATCAACATCGTCTTGTGCAGGGGGCATGGAAGACGTGCTAGCCTCTCCATGACTGTGGGTACTGATGCCTACTGCAACTAATGCTCATGATCTCGCCATACAAATGGGAGAGAGCTCTCCCCACTTGTTTCGATCCTCAATTGTTGCCTCGTCACTCTCACTTAGGGGTGGATCCTCCTCCTTATCCTCCTCCTGGTCCTCCTCATCCTCATCTTCCTCTCCCTCCTAGCCATCATAGTCTGGATCTGCATCCTCATCGTACTCATCATCAATGACATCGGTAAATATGTCTGCAGCTCTGTATCATGTCTCCTCGGCCCTATCCTCTCTGTCATCTCCCTCATCTGGCAGTGGTCTTGCATCTCCTATAGACTCATCCATCAGATAGACCGGATTTGGTCGTGACACCATCCATCGCTCCTCATAATCCCATGTGGCACTGACGTCATTTGCGTCAAATACTGGAGGCTGGTCATGATCTGAGAAGTTAGAGCCACTCTCGACAACATGGTCTAGAGTAAGCCGCGGTGTATCTTAACATTCTCAACCAGACTACTAGGATTTCTATACTTAGGGACTGTAATGTTCCCTAACATGATATCTGCAATATTTCCCAAGATATGGGATGTCTAAGGATCTTTTCCTTTCCCGCCTGGTTTCTTAAGACATATATCCCTTACAATTTTGGTGTAGATAGGGATGTCTTTGATAGCTTGGATAAGTGGAATCTTGATGCTCACATCTTTCAATTGTCCTAAAATATGTATCTCAACATGTGTGTGATGATTTTGTATAGCTAAGCATTCAAGAAAAGGTGGCTTGAGACTTGAAGTAGTTTGGTGTACCTAATTTGACTTAGGTTCCAAAGATGGTTTTTCTGAAGCCTCAACTATAGGTTCCTCATCCTCCATTTCTGTAATTTGGGGGGATAAAGGTCCAACAAATTGTTTCCTTGATCTGAGGTGGGAATCACTCACCTCTACCCCATAAGTGGGGAATTGCATAGCTTCATTAGTATAAGCTTGTTGGACAAGCTTAGTGTTAGGGTTTGGTGCAGGTTGGGTAGGTATTTGTTGTTGCTTGGGTGGTTTGGGTGTAGGATTTTATGGAGGTATTAAAGCTTCTTGTTGTTGTGGAGGAGGGAGCATAGGATGCTAGTAGTTCATATTGTATTGCTGATATTGTTGGCCTTTCTACCACTAAGGTTGCCACTGATTCTGCTAGGTTGGCCATTGTGGATTATAATTAGAACCCTTAAAAAAAATTTGTGGCCAAGGGTTTGGTTGTTGGTTCCAATGTGGCTGAGCTTGTGGCCATTGTTGAGGGTTCTGCCACTGGTTTTGGTTTGTTTGTCGTGGTTGAGAGTTCCAAGGAAAAAAGTTTTGATTCCCAATAAAAAAGGATGAATTAAAGCTAAGGGGGTGTTGTGGCATACCTTGTCTTTGATGCCATAGCTTCATTTGTGCTATATAAAAGAGTTGTCCATCATCTCCTTCAATTGGCTAAAAATCAGGCTTCTCAACTTTATCTTGTTGGATACTGGCCACTCTTTTGCATTTACAATTCACTCTTCTTTGCATGTAGCTTGGAAAATGTTCAGTGAGCATAGCCTGAGCTTCCTCCTACTTTTTATTAATGTGGAGAGTATCCAACTGAGTTGAAAAATGACCAATGATATCCTCCTTCATATTGGATAACAAATTATTTATCTCTATTTTTGAAACCCCTGTAAATGATTTACAAATAACTGATGTTCTATCTCCTCTTGGCCTTTTAGTAAAGGTCCTAGAAATAATTCCTACAACCTTATAGATATCTTGAAATGGTATATGTTAAATATCTCCTTGTCCAATGAGGTTCAAGGCATCCATGTAGTCATCATTGACTCCCCTCAAAAAGACTAACTTGAGAGACTCTTCTGACAACTTATTTTCTGGGTATTTCTTTAGAGAAAACTGAAATCTCTCCACATAATCTTCTAAGGGAACATCATCCTTTTGTGTCATTCTAAAAATATCATCTTTCCTCCTATCAGGTCCTCTACAATAATCTCGATACTTCTCTAAAAATAGTGTCTTCATGGTGTCTCAATCGGGAACAACATCCTTACCTAATCCCATGAACCATCTCAAAGTTGCATCTTTCAGGGTGGCAAGGAAAAGCTTTAGCCTATGTTCATCAGAAGTATAGTTATAACTTTTGCATAGGACATCAAATTGAAAGAGGAATGTATCTAGGTCCTCATTCATTAACCCATAGAAGATTGGTAATGCTGAAGGAGGAATTTTCTTCAGCACTTTTAACCATTTACTGGTCAGTGATGGGGAACTCAAATGTTGGTTGTTCAACATCATCATCTAGTGCATCACCCATGGTGTGGTATGCTCCTTCTATATGTGTGCTAGATGTTGGTGAGAAGGAAATTTCTTCTCCAGTGGTACCTTCACTATGAGTACTATGGTCACCAATCTCTGCTATAGCTTCCTGGCGTGTGGAGGGAAGGAACCTACACAATGAATCTCTTTTCCTCCGCATACATGAAATATGACTTTAGATTCAGCGGTCCTGCACAATGTTAGTATATCACTCGTGTTGGAAAAAAGATTGTATCTAACAGTCCTTATGCTAGAAATAAAATTTAACTATGAAAACTATAAAAATGCATCTATGAAGATATCACCATCCTCGATAACGGTGCCAAAAATATAGATTCTAAGTTAATGTATTGTAAACTTGGTAGAACCTACTCAATTTTGAGGTTTAATTGGCTGAACAATCCACTTTACATTGCTTGAGACAACGTTAAATTGTCAACCCAAGGCTTGTAAGCTTATAATGGTGAAACATTATATATGCCTTCATGGACTCAAAGCTACCTAAATTACCCCACTTAAGTTATCCTACTTGTTGGCAATTCACAAAACTATAAAATAGTAAAAGCATAAACTAGAACTAGTTGCTACGGGTACCTACAGCTTAGACTGTAACTGTACTATTACTAATGAAATAATACTATATCAACTAAAAGCTTAATAAAAACTAATGACTGAGTTGAACTATCCTTCAGAATGCTACTAGTTAACCATTATGTATGCATATTCACAAGCATTCATTAACAATAAGCAATAGATGAAATTCTAATTAACTTGCATATGATTCATGAAACAATGATAAAATAATTACAACTATTTAAATAGAAGTAAATAACTAGAAAATGAAAAGAAGAACAATACCTTGAGTGGCCTACTCAAGTAACTTTTCCCACTTAAACCAAACCCAAATCTAACTAATAGATTCTACACATTTCATAAGACTAACTCCATTCATTGTATATTTATGAAGATTTACACAAGATATTTCATAGATTGTATTCAATCATTTTGAATATTTCATGTCTTGAAAACTGAAAGGTAACTAATAACATAAAACAAAAAAAAACAACTAACTATCCTACCGATTCAACCAATAGCTATATACAAGCTTGAGGGAATCTTTATTGAAAGCAACAACTTAACCGAAACCATTAACTCCAATCCTAGATAATAGAGCATAGAATTAAGATTGATTTATTTAACCTATGACTGAAAAGGAAAGAGAATCCTATCATAACTATAACTCTATCAAAAAAAAATTGCATGTAAACATTCAACCATCTGTCAAAATTCCATAAGTGAAGGAGACCTCTTCTTCAATGTTTATTTAACTGGTTATAATAATGCACGTCCAACCTTCATTAAGTTCCTTTTAATCAACGATCATCACATTCAGGTTAACTTGGAGCTCCCCTGTTTAAGCTTCCAGTCATTCCTTTTGTTGCAAGTTCATCCCGCAACTACTGCACCATGGTTCCTTTTTGGTTGCAAACAAATTAATTCCACAAAACATGTACACAAGGATAACTATCACAGTTAACCCATAGAATTCCATCAACATTCCATACATATATTCATATAAATCATATAATACTAATATATTATAACCATAATTCCATCATCATATTTAAGGTTTAAGTCTGCATAATGGATATGAAAGGATAATATAATGTAGGAGTTGTGTCTGAAAAGTTTTATCTAAAAGTATCTCAAGATATGCATAAAACAATAGAAAATAAGCTATTATCTAGACCTATCATTTCCTAACTCCCGACATTTCCACAAGCTAAAAAGGCCTGGTGGGACCCATATGCCACCTTGGGCGTATAAGTCCCACCCATATGGGACCTATACACCACAAGTGGTGTATGAGTCCCATTTGGCCCCTTTTTAGTGTTTTGAGCAAGAAATCAGGGTTTTGGATTCAAATTTCATGAATGTCAACATTCAAGATCTAATAAATGGTGAGTTGGATGGATTGCCTATATAAACAAGGTCTCAAATCATTATTTCACCTAAGCCTTCATGATATCAACCTAAGTAATCAAGAGTTAAGCATTCCAAGAATTCACAAGAGTGTTAAGAGAGTTTACAAGAGCATTTCTAAGGCATTAAAGGGTAGATTTCTTCATCATTTGTTGCAGCAATTCAAGATCCATCATCATGTCAAGATCATAAGGCATAAAGCATATTGTTGAGCTAATGTTGTGATGTAGCACTCAAGATCCAAGATTAGGCATTGTTTCATATCCAATTCAAGATCAAGAAATACATTCTACATGGGCACTTCATGTTAGATTGTTGGTTTACATTTCAAGACATCATTCAAAGGTATCATTGTTCATGTTTCATATTTCATGTTTCATTGTTTCATCACAAGGTTTAATTACCTAAATGGGGTTTGACCTAGGAAAAACCCTATTCCCTAGCAATCAACAAGTTTTTCCCTCTCTCTACATGTGTGATTGCAGATCTAGGTGGCTTTGAGGCTTGAAGATCCTTTGAAGACAAAGTTGCAAGGTTGAGAGAAGTTTTCAAGTTGTCACAAGGTTGTCATCTTCACGAAAAAGTCATCTACATGTCTGAATTCAAAGTTTTAGATCTGGAAATGAAGTGTGGAAGAAAGAGCAGAGATAAGAGAACAAACTCAAATCTTGACCCTCCAAAAAAGAAAAACAGTAGTGATACACCAGTTGTGGCATATGAGTCCTAGTACAGTGATTTTTCTAGATTTCAGTGGATTCAGATCAAGAACTTCTAGTTCCCATTTCAACCCAAAAACCCTAGTCTGGGACTGATATGCCTAGCCTGGCATATTAGTCCCATTGAGCCTTAAAGTCAATTTTTTTAGGATTTCAGAGCTTGTTCTGAGCACATTCAACTTCCCAGGTGCACCTTTGTTCATTCTTAGTTTATTATCCTGATTTTCAATTTCATTTCCTAGGTCATTTGGTCAGGTTTTGCATGTTTCATTCATCTCTTGTCTTTCCAAGCCCTAGCTTGGTGGTGAACCCTCATTTAATCTTTTATTACACCCTATGACATCCCTATTGCATATCTCTTTCCCCTTTACATCCTTGTATTGAAATCTATAGGGTTTCCTTGAATGATATTTGAAGAAAAGTATTGATCTATCTCCCAAACATAGAGCAACATTGTTTGACAAATCATGCCTTTTCATAGTTTTCTTTCTTTGATGTGACCTTTGGCCTTCAATTTCCTTTTTCTTTTTATATTTTTCATTTAAAATATGTGGCATTTTATTTTTTCATGTTTTATTGCATTATTTGGAAATAAAAACTATTTTAATCCTCTTCAAATAATTGTTTAAATGGTTAAATATTTCATTTGTTCAATTACTGACGGAGTTGGGAGTCGACAAGCTAATAAAATGAAAGTTCTCTGATTTGTATGAAAATTGGTGAGTAGGTTTGGATTGATGTTCCATGGTCCCTTGCAGAAGGATTTTTCTCCAACCTTCAAGAATCTTGAGATATTTAAAATTTTCAAAAATTTCCAACATTTTTAACAAATTTATGACTTTAAAATATCCCAAACTAGAAAAGATATGGCTTCGATTCTTTTTGCACATTTCATGTGGTACCTCCAAGAATTCACTTTCAAAAGGATTTTACTCAAATCCTTATAGGTTTCCTGTAAATAATTTTTGAAAACTACCTGAGGAGCCTTAAAATGGCATTTTGGTGAAAACTTCAAATTGACAGTTTGACTACACAATTGAGTTCCTTATGCTAAGAAATTCCAAACATGACCAAAATAAACCAAAATTGAAACAAACAACTACAAATATTTTTGGGTGATGCGAATAGCTCCTTTTCCCAAGATGCTCCTTGGTGCAGAGCGCCTTGTTGCTCCATTTTGTGAATTTGAGTCTAGTAGGTTGTTTTAGTCATGATAATGTCTAATAAGGCCAGGTTAGGCCATTTTGTAAAAAAAAATCGGTCTTTTGAGTCATGGTAGGGTCATAGTTCAAATATTGCTAAGTTGTAAAAAGTTGTCATGGGAAAAAATGTTGTAAAGTTGCAAAAAAATGTAATTGTTAGAAGGCCAATGGTTATTGGCTTCAAAAGTTAATTGTAGGAATTTGAAATAGTTAGTTTTAGGTGGGAAGTGTTTAAATTTTGAAGTTCATCAATGTGAATGGTTGTTGAAGGTTTTGGAGAAGAAACTCAATAGATTATCTCAAGTTTTCTATTATTTTTCTAGTAAACACACAATTTGCAGGCTTGGTACGGTTCCTTACAGGCTGCCATTAGATTAATTTGCATTGGGATTGATATTATTATGTGTTAGCTTCACTTCAAATTTGATTTTATTGCATTTGGTTGTGTTTAGTGGATTTGGAATTCAATTTCCTCAAAGCGGTCTGAAAAATAGGGGTTTAGAGTTTTGAGGGCTAAAATGCATTAACAAGCCATTCCACCTTTTTGTACTTGTTGTCTCTTGGTGGAATGGGCATGATTAGGTTAGGAGTAGGGGTAGGAGGCATAATTTAAGGTTGGAACAGACTTTGTGAGAGTTTCTCCACGTTATCTTGTTGAAAGTTTAGATTTTAGGCCTTAGAAAAAGGGCTAGAAGTGGAAAGTTGAAAAGATTGTTTGGAAAAGGGTTAGAATAAGTTTGTTTTAGGGATATCTAGTGGAGAGTGTTGTGTTGGAGAGTTTTCAAGGGCAGGAGAGGTCCTTAGTATGTTGGGTAAGAAACCCCAGTTGAACCAAGGTGAAAATAGGTGAAATTGAGTGGTTCTATGAAAGAAGTGTATAAGAATATTGGGGGCAGCATAATTTGAGGGTGAATTGAGTTTGTACAGGCAGGAATAGGAAGGATTGAGGTGGTTTCAAGTTTATTTGAGGACTAGAGATGGGGTTTTCAATAAACCCTTGCTTAACTTGTGAAAAGAGAGGGTTTTGGGGTTTTTTATGCTAGAGGGCTTATCACGCCCTAAAAGTGGTGGAATTGGTGCTTTGGCAAACTGGTTGTTGTTTCCCAATAGGTTTTTACATCTGGAAAGAAGAATAAAGGAGGGTTGCTTTGTTAGTTTGGCCTAATTGGCCTTGTGGACAGTGTACTTTGCTAGTTTTTAGAAAGTTGATCCAAAGGAGTCTTAAGTGGGTTTGAGGTATGTGGAAGAAGGGATAAATCGGTGCCTAAAATGGTGGTTTGTTGCAGGGGTCGTTAAGAGAATTTGAGAGTTAAGGTGGAGGAAATAGGTTTACTAACCTACTAGGAAGACTAGGGGAAAAGTTGGAATGAAGCCTGGATCGAGTTTGTGAGAGTAAAAGTGGCTAGAATCCCTTTGTATGGTGAAAGTGAGATGGTTTCCACCTTGTATTGCTATCAAATGGTATCATACCTCAATTAGTAGACCTTTGAAGGTGATTGGTTGAAGTTTGCATAAAAGGATAGTTGGAAATTGTAAAGACAAGACAACATGGCAAAGGAAATCAAAGAAGAAACACAAAGGAATGCACTTTTCAAAACCACCTACAAGTGTCAAGGTAAGGTTTGTATTGTAATGGTAGATTCTTGTAGCCTAGATAATATGGTATCTCAGGAAATGGTTGACAAGTTGAATTTGGCAAGGATTCCCCATTAATCACCTTATTATGTTTCTCGGTTGAATGGTGAGCATACTTTGTTGATCAAGGAGAAATCTTGGGTTGACTTTCAAATAGGTGGATATAAAGATAGAATCTTGTGTGATGTTGTACCTATGAGTATATTCCATTTATTGTTAGGGATCCCATGGCTATATGAAAGATTTTCTTTGTATGATGGAAGACATAATAGTTATAAGATTATGAAGGATGGAGTTACTTTTAATTTGATTCCATTGGTGGAAGAGGATAAGAGACAAAGCAAGAATAACAATGCAGGGCATAAAAGAGTTTCTAAGGCATGAGGAAGACAAGCACAGTGAGAGTGCAGCCACAACAAAGAAGAAAAGTGTTGAGACAGCCAATATTGACAGGGATGCAAAGTGGAAGAGTAAAGAGAGTGATGAGTTGATGAAGAAATCTGAGAGAGAAGAGGTTAGGAATGAATGCTTTGTGAAGATTCAAGACAAGTTTGTAAAGTATGATGAAGATGATAGAGGGATTGGATTTAGTCAAGTGATGGCAAAAGAAGGTGCAGGGTAGTCAAATACTATCAAATCAGAGGTATGTAGATCTAATACAAAATTTTGTGAGAAAGAAATTCATGGGGTAGAGACCCTGATAAGAGGAAGGGATCAAATAAATGCAAGAGATTTGCCTAAGGAAAGGCAAGAAAGGCCTAGTAAGGTCACAAAAGGAGAAGAATATTGTCCACTGATTGGACAAGAACATAAAGTGCAACAAATGTTTGATGGCAAAGAAGATGGAAGACCTAATAATAAAGAGGTCTCAAAGATTGAGATAATGAAGAAAGAGGAAATGGATAAAGATAAAGAAGGTGAAAGGATTGAGGAAAGCCAAGATGGGCTTGGAAAATGTGAAGAGATCATGGTGGGGGAAGTGATGTGTCCCTTGAAAGTAAAAGAAGATAGTGAGTAGTCAAACACTGCTAGGACAGACGTATCTGAGTTCGAAAGTATAAAGATCATGAAGGCAACAAGTCTGATGCAGGTTATGAAGGTGAAAGTTTCAGAGAAGCAAGATAAAAGGCTAGTGAAAGAGTGCAAGATAGATGAGGATGAAGATAAGCAAATAGAGAGCATGGCGATAGAAGTACATTGTCCATTGATGGGGCAAGAAGTTAATGAACCTGAGTATACAGAGATGGCAAGAGAAGAGAGTCTAATACAAGACAAGATGGTAAAGAGGGCAGCGAGCCAAGAAGAATGGCAAAGGTTAGTGAAGGAGTTTATAGAGATTGAAGAGAAAAGAGAATTTGCAGTCACCCTGAGAGGTGAAGATGGGAAAGAAAAGTGTTTGCATAAGGTATCAATGATGGAAGGGACCAAAGATATGAAGTTGGTCGTGATTGGCCAAGAGAAGGCTAAAGACAAAGTGTTTTTTAAGTCTCCAAATGAAGTGGAGAAGGGAGATAGTGTTGTGGTAAGGACAGAGAAAAGACCTTGGATGATAAAAATGATTAGTGGGCAGTTGAATTTTGCCATGATAGAGGTTGATAAGCCTGATTTCATAGGGGTTCAGAGGATGAAGAACCTTAAGTTGGTTGAGAAGAAAAAGGATAGGGCGAAAATGAATGTTTGGTGGAGTAGATTCAAGAGGGTAGCAGTCCTTGTTTTGATAATGATTTTGATGAGGGTCAAACCAAAGGTCAAGATGAAAGAAGAGGGACAAAGTGAGAGCTATTTTGCAGTGAATGAAGAAGAAGAAGAAGGTGGAAGCAAATGGATGAAGCTGGTGAAGACAAATCAAAGCATGGAGATGTAGGTTCAAGATGACAAGACAAGTACAGGTCTACTTTGCAGGGACAAATCCAAGCCAAAGGTGAAGATGAAGACCAATGGAGTAGAGCATGGAAGAATACAAGGATGAGCATCAAAGTGTTGGATATCAAATATTTGTTGCAGGTTAAGAGTTGAAGACTTCCAAGATACATGGAAGAATTTCATGGCGAGGTGAATGGTGCAGAGCACCTTGTTGCCCCATTTTGTGAATCTGAGTCTAGTAGATTTTTTTAGTCATGATAATGTCTAATAAGCTAGGTTAGGCCATTTTGTAATTTTTTTCGGTCTTTTGAGTCATGGTAGGGTCATAGTTCAAATATTGCTAAGTTTTCAAAAAGTTGTGATGGGAAAAAATGTTGTAAAGTTGCAAAAAAATGTAATTGTTAGAAGGCTAACGATCATCGGCTTCAAAAGGTCAATGTAGGAAGTTAAAATAGTTAGTTTTAGGTGGGAAAGTGTTTAAATATTTGAATTTCATCGATGTGAATGGTTGTTGAAGGTTTTGGAGAAGAAACTCAATAGATTATCTCAAGTTTTCTGTTATTTTTTGGTAAACACACAGTTTGCAGGCTTGGTACGGTTCCATACAGGCTACCATTAGATTAATTTGCATTGGGATTGATATTCTTATGTGTTAGCTTCACTTCAAAGTTTATTTGATTGGATTTTGTTGTGTTTAGTGGATTTGGTATTCAATTTCCTCAAAGCGGTATGAAAACAGGGGTTTAGAGTTTTGAGGGTTAAAAATGCATTAACAGGCCATTCCACCTTTCTGTACCTATTGTCTCTTGGTGGAATGGGCCTGATTAGGTTAGGAGTATGGGTAGGAGGCATAATTTAAGGTTGGAACAGACTTTGTGAGAGTTTCTCCATGCTGTCCTATTGAAAGTTTAATTTTAGGCCTTAGAAACAAGGCTAGAAGTGGAAAGTTGAAAATATTGTTTGGAAAATGGTTAGAATAAGTTTGTTTCAGGGATATCTGGTGGAGAGTGTTGTGTTAGATATTTTTCAAGTGTAGGAGAGGTCCTTAGTATGTTGGGGTAAGAAACCCCAGTTGAACCAAGGTGAAAATAGGTGAAATTGAGTGGTTCTATGAAGGAAGTGTATAAGAATCTTCGGGGAAGCATAATCTGAGGGTGAATTGAGTTTGTATAGGTAGGAATAGGAAGGATTGAGGTGGTTTTAAGTTTGGTTGAGGACTAGAGATAGGGTTTTCAATAAACCTTTGCTTAACTTGTGAAAAGAGAGGGTTTTGGAGTTTGTTATGCTAGAGGGATTATCACGCCCTAAAAGTGGTGGAATTAGTTTTTTGGCAGACTGGTTGTTGCTTCCCAATAGTTTTTTGCATCTAGAAATAAGAATAAAGGAGGGTTGCTTTGTTAATTTGGCCTAATTGGCCTTATGGACAACGTAGTTTGCTAGTTTTGAGAAAGTTGATCCAAAGGAGTCTTATGTGGGTTTGAGGTATGCGAAAGAAGGCCTAAATGGGTGCCTAAAATGGTGGTTTGTTGCAAGGGTTGTTAAGAGAATTTGAGAGTTAAGGTGGAAGAAATAGGTTTGCTGACCTATTAGGAGACTAGGGGAAGAGTTGGAATCAAGCCTAGATCGAGTTTGTGAGAGTAAACGTGGTTAGAATCCCTTTGTATGGTGAAAGTGAGATGGTTTCCACCTTGTATTTCTATCAATCCTACATTAGACACATCGGGTAGAAATATTGTGAGCATAGGCTCACAATGGTGGAGTTGAATAGTTGAACTACTCTTCCAAGTTGTCACCAACCTGCAACGAACTCCTTCATTGTCCAAGTGCTCAAGATCAATATTTCTTCCATTTTTTCCAACATCGTGTCAGAACATGCACCACATCCCTCCAACAACACTGTATCTTTTTCCTTCTTCCTCTACTCGTGATGAAGAAGAAAAACACAACTCACCCAAAATTTCACCAAATTTGCAATAAACAGATTACCAAGACTCCATGGACCATTAATCCCCAAAAATTGATTTTAAAATCAGTTACAATTGCACAACAAGATACTCAGGTTTGAAAATAATATAAATAACCTTATTTGTTTGAAAGAATTCATGTAATTTACATTACAAGATTCCCGCTACTCGCCCTCAGTCCTGCAACTCTTCGTCTTCCTCTACTTGCAACCTCTACTTTTCCTTGTTGTTCGACCATTTTAATCCTCTGTTATTGATGATGCTACCTCTTTTACATCAGAAATGTTGCTCTCCCATTATTGATAGATTCTACCTTACTTCACAACACATTCAACGCAACCATGACCTCAATCGACATCCAACTTTCATTCCATTGCTATACTCCAGACTCTCCTATAATCTCCCACAATTCTGTTATGAAATCAAAAGTTAAAAACAATACAAAATACTCCCCTTTATGTAGCTGTTTAGAATCACTTGCCACTCATTTATGGATGTGTGGTAATTTGTACTCTAGGCTATCACCAACCTTCACCGCTTCTACGTAGTCCTCTTGCATTGACTTTCCTTTAGAGGTGATCTGATGTATTTGGAATCATTTTGTATCTGCATTTATTTTGCTGCTCCATTCGATCTCTCTTTCATGCCACACAACTTCTAAATGGCTTTTCATAACACCCCACATCATAGGCAAGCTATTTGCATTGTATGTTTAAATTTCCATATGAAATGGCACGACTTAATGTCTCAAATCCTCAAGTTTCAATCTCTATTATAGTTGCTTAGTATTCCCTCTATATGGCATAGAAATTGCTCTTCTTTCACTTTAGCATGATCACCACACCTTTACTTTGTCACCCCCTTCACAGGCCAATCTCCATCAATTTTTAACCTTCCATTAAGGAGGTGAGCAGATTTGTCTGATCTTCTCCTTTTTCCTAGCCGCACCCTTCATTGGGTTATGCTTTGATTTAAAGAGTTTCTCAAGATTCCAAAGTGGAAGGTGAAACACCATCCTGGCTTTCCACCCACAACTCCTCGTGACCCTTCAACTTTCCAAAATCACAGATCTTCAACCCACTCAAACTTATATGACAATACAATATATTACTTATCTTTTACAATTAATCGATAAAATATACAATAATGTTTGCAAATTGGAGCTTTGAAGAAATAATAGGATGTTTGTTTATCAATGATAAAATTTCATTCTATCTCTTCCCCAACATTCACCAAAACCAAATGGAATTGAGCACAAAGAAAGGAAAAAATGGAAACAAAGAAACAAAACCAAACCGATTTATTTTTTGGTTGATTTCGATTGTGCGTAGACCCAAATGCTCCTGCATCAACTCATGGACTCATGTCCACCAAAGCCCAAACTCCTCCACCAAATCACTTCCCCTCTACTCTCCTCCTCTATGGGATCCAAAAAAACTGCAAACCGACCACCTCCACCAAAAACAACCTGCAACATCCTCCATAATTTCTACCTACAAAAATGGATTACCCATCCACCAATCTACAACTACATACACATCCTCATACCAATATGCTTCTACTCTTTCATGGAAATTAAAAAAATTCATCTGCAAGATCTTATCTTGCTCTACATCCTCCTCTATTCTTATCAATGAAGGCAAGCAATCATCAAAACTAAATTTATAATCAAAATTTACCTCATGATTCTTCACTGTCCCAATATATTTTTCTTCCTCTTTCACAACAACAATGAGCTTCGACATCCACTCTTCTTCAATCGCCAACATTTGTACGAACATATCTTCTTCACCTTCGCCACTCGCTATGACCTCTTCACTACTCACTTATGTATTTTCTTCCCTTATTCTACATTCCTTCCTCATGGCATGTCTTTTTCATAACTTCCTCGGTAGGGGCTACATCTTCCTCTTTCAATCTCAACTTGTTGTCCTCACTCTTCTTTATCACTTTCCTCTCACCTTTGCTAATATTCTTCTCCAACTTCTCGAGCCTTGCCTCGATCTTTCCTACTTCTTCCTGAACTATTTGTCCCATCTTTTCAAATGTCTCATCCTCCAATTTCTCCCAATACTACTCCCAAAATAGTATTTGCGCGGGTCTCCTCACAACCCAACCCATCTTCATCTACTACAATTTCACCTCATGCAATTTGTCATCACACTCAATCTACAAAACAAATTCCTTCACGGTTTCAAGCTCCCTACTGCTCAAGACTCCTCTACCTACAACAACCCTTTCGATCTGTCCACAACTACTTCACACACTTTCCTCTAGGTGTGAACTCCCTCATGGTCGGCAATTTGTTCACACTTCCACCCATAGGTCTTGGTGGATCCTCTCTACGCTTAGGATTACTTGCTCTAATACCAATTGATGCAAATGAAATTCACACTCACTTTTCAAACCCAAATCTTCACACAAATTTTAAATTTTAAATAGCCAATACTTTGCCCAAAATTGCAGCAAACAAATACTTCTTGTTTCGATTCCACAGGCTACCAAATTTTCATTCTTTATTTCATGAACTCACAACCAACTCACATTTAAATTGACAATTATATCTGTCAATTAAAATCAATTTTTAAATTTACACAAAAATCAATTTGTACAACTCTAGCTTGATTTCAATTATGAAAAATAATTTAAATGTATTTATTCAAATGCATGATTCAAAGACAGATTATTTACAATCTTCTCATGACGCCCTTTATGACTGATGTTTCTTTACTAATTCACTCTCCCATTGCACAAACCCCTCCATGTTTTTCTTTGTAAATCTACACTTTATTTTTTATTGCCAAAAACCTTCTTGCCCATACGCGACCCTTGGAAATTCCAATATGCCACACACAACCTCTTCAAATCTATCACTTATCCCTTTCTATCCCTCTTAACTTTTGTGCAACAACCTCTTTTGTCTGAAAATAGTGATTTCTTATTTTAAATTTTCCCCTCTTTTATCTACCACGCTGCCCCTTCCTTTTCATCTCTTGTTTTAATTTATAAAATTTATTCAAATGGACATAGCTTGACTATGCTTCATATGAGGCATCCCTTGCATATTACCATTGATTTCGTCTTTTCATAGTTTTCTTTCTTTGTTGTGACCTTTGGCCTTCAATTTCCTTTTTCTTTTTATATTTTTCATTTAAAATATGTGGCATTTTCTTTTTCCATGTTTTATTGCATTTATTTGGTAATAAAAACTATTTTAATCCTCTTCAAATAATTATTTAAATGGCTAAATATTTCATTTGTTCAATTATTGACGGAGTCAAGAGTTGGCAGGCTAATAAAATGAAATTTCTTCGATTTGTATGAAAATTGGCGAAAAGGTTTGGATTGATGTCCCATGGTCCCTTGCAAAAGGTTTTTTCACCAGCCTTCAAGAATCTTGAGATATTTAAACTTTTCAAAGATTGCCAACATTTTTAACAAATTTATGTCTTTAAAATATCCCAAACTAGAAAAGATATGGCTTCGATTTTTTTGCACATTTCATGTGGTAACTCCAAGAATTCCCTTGCAAAAGGATTTTACTTAAATCTTTACAGGTTTCCCATAAATAATTTTTGAAAACTGCCCATGGAGCCTTAAAATGACATTTTGGTGAAAACTTCAAATTGACAGTTTGACTACACAATTAAGTTCCTTATGCTGGGAAATGCCAAACATGACCAAAATAAACCAAAATTGAAACAAACAACTGCAAATATTTTTGGGTGATGCGAATAGATCCTTCACCCAAGATGCTCCTACACCAAATTTCCACTATCAAGGTGAAACCCTAGCCTAATAACTACATCCATGAATTTATTTATCCCACCACACCATCGGGCTTTTACAATCACTTCATCCACCTTTGAAATTACCTCTTTTAATTCCCTTGCATCTAGGAGCATCACTAAAAATAGAGAAGAGATATCGTAAATTAACCTAATATTAGTGTGATGAAAAGAGGAAGGTATAGCCTAACACTAGCTTCACCACATATAGCACAATCGACAAGTTGGTCCTAAATGCCTTCTTTAGTTTGAGCTCTGACATTTCCCCCTAAAAGTGATTTGTCACTTCTTTTCTTGAAGGAAAATCATTATATATATATTGATTGCAAGGAGACAAGGACAACACTACCAGTATTTCTCTTTTTTCCTCACATTCAACAACTTGGGTCGTAGTTTCATTATTTCCCATACCATCAAACAGTATGACCATCCCAAGTCTGACAAAATTCAAGCCAAGTTCCTCTACTCTCTATGAATGATAACAATCTTTAGACTATTATGGGATAGAAAGGATAAAAGATATGGGGAGAGATCATGCCACATGCTAGTAGCATTGGTAATGCATTTATTTCCACATTCACCAACCGATCAGCCACAACATTTTTTTTGTGGTAAGTATGTCCCAATTTGTAATCTTAAAAAGTGTCCAAAGCCTCCCTATAGTTAGACAATAAACTATCTATTAAGCTTCCAATTTGGTGTCTAATGCTTACAACTTTGGCATTAATGGTTATGAGGGAAACCCCTTCAATTTACAGTTTTTATTCTCAAATTTCTATATATTTGGAGCCCTAACAACACCCCATGAAATTTTGCTTCATTGTTTATATTGATTGGTAATTTTTTGGCCATCGCCTCTACCATTATTCCTTCATGGTTTATAATAATACAATCCCCCAAATGACTCGGGTTGCCTCTTGTTGCACCATCAAAATTCATCTAATGCCATCCCTACTTTGAAGGGACCCACCTAGTCTATACCCTTTGATCACAAGAAGGGTGAGTCCTTGCCTCCCCATGAATAAGGTATATATGTCTATAATTTTGGTTAGCACCAATTAAAAAATTAATAATAAATAAGCTATTCAATAAAAATTACCAAAAAATATTTGTGTACTAGATAGAGATTATTTGTAGTGATAATTATGCACTATGATAGAATTTCATTAAAAACAATAAAAAATAATTGAAGAAATAAAAATAGATATAAATATTTCTTTAAAAAAAATAGAAAAATATAAATTGAATAAACATGAAAATTTCCACTTCTTATTAGTTTTCATTATCCTGAAATTCTATATCATTTGTTCAATATAATTGACACGATTTTTAAAATATTAATTTTGATGATCTAATTGGGTTATTTGTTGGGACACACTATTGTGTTCTTACCCTTATCTCCATAAAAATATTATAATGCAAGTTATTGAAGATGGTTATATTTGCAACCTTTCTTAACCATTCTAACCAAGTGTACTTCTTGGTTAATGTTGTATCAATTATTATTGTAATGGAGTACATTTATGTTTTTACTGAAAATTGGAGATTGAATAGTTTATTATCACTCCAATGGGTTTTTATATACCAACTAGACTGATATACTAAATCTTTTTATATACTTCCCTTTTTTATATACATGTATGTGGAGAAGCTAATCCTTTTAATATACCTTTGGTACATGAAAGAGACTTTAAGGAATATGAGAGAAAAGTGGTACATGACACTTATGCGATTTGTATTGTCAATGACACTTAATCTTTTAATATGTCAAATGGATTTGTATTGTCAATGACAACCTAGCATAGGGTCACTCTGTATGTGAAAGTAGAAGATTTATATATATTTCATGATTGACTTACTTCAACTTTTATAGTCTATGACAATTCATAGATGGGTAAATAGAGGAAAATAGGAAAGTGAAAAATATGACATTATTTCTCCTAAATAATTCATAGGAATGATGTGTCACGTCTCAGACTTTGATGTTGTTTTGTCCATGGCTTTGTGTGGATTTATTATATGAATGATGGTGTGTGTTAGAGTAATATTATATACTACAATGCTTTGGTGTGTGGAAATGAGAAAAATATTTACTTTTGAAATTGTGAACGCATTTTATTTTGAAAATATGCAAGATAGAACAAAATAGAAGTATTGATTTAATTATTGCTTTGATTTATATCTCTATATCGGTTACTAATGCAATTTCGTTGTTGCACGCCTGAGTGCACTTGAGTTGCAGGTGGTCGAAGACCAAGAGTGTGATTGAGGAAAGAAGGCTAGCTTCCCGATAGGGTAAAAGAGGAAGAACTCTCGGTCACACACACAGCACCTAAAAATCATATAGTTGCATTTAGGCAATGTCTGTTTTAATTTGATTGTTTTGAGTTACTTACAAAATAGGTAATAAATGGTTTGAATAAATAAATAATAAAAATAATAACATAAATATAAATTAATTATTAATTGTAGTTTTAAAAGGTTTATGATTTTTAAATCTATCTTAATTAACAAGCCAAAGGAATATGTGTTTATGGAGTAAGTATTTTGAATTATCTATCCAACTTTTTGTGCAAATAATTGAAAATCTTTTATTATATTTTATTTATTTATGAAATTGAAATAAAATTGAAATATTTTATTTGCATATGTCTTAATTTCAAAGTCCAAGATTAGGAGAGAGGAAACTAATATTAAATAGAAAAAGATAGTCCCGAGAAAATTGGGTTCTGGAAATTCTTCTTAAAACAAACAATGTTCTCGGCAAGTGGGTATCTCTTTTAATTTTGCATGTAAATGTCTGCCAAGAAGTATTTCCATCTGTCAATTTGGAAGGGCTTGCATGACTCTCGGTAGACGGGAATAAGGATTTAAGGTGGAGAGAATATAGAAGTTTATTCAGAAAATAACCGGGGGCTTAGGGAGAAGCAGACTGAATGAAATTCTGGACATCTACAACTGGAGTAATTTGCCAGAAAATTGTGAGAGAAAAGATAACATATGAAATTATATATATATAAATATATATATATACAAGAATTTGCATTCCTGTGTACATATATATATATATATATATATATATATATGTACTCAAAATTTCGCATGTAAACCTTTACCAGACATTATTTCGAAATTCTTTTGGAATGAATTTAATTGCAGTTGAATGCTGGGCGAATTCATGTTTTTTTAAGAGTTTGTTTTTAATGTATGGGGAAGGGATTTTAATCCCCAGCCCGTCCCAAGGGAAGGGACGGAGCTGTGGGGAGGCTCGCGCCCTCCACAGGCCACGGCCTGTGGAGGGGGCGCGGCCTCCTCACAGCCCGCACCCTCCCCATGGGAGAGGCAAGGCCTCCCAGCACCCTTTGGGGTGCTAATCATCTATTTAGAACCCTGTATAATGCTCTTTTCTGGTGCGCGGCTGTAAAAACATGAGGATGAAAGTAACTTTGAAAATCTATATTTTATATATATATATAAAAAAAAACATAAATATATAAATAAGTAAATGTTATTCAGTCAAGCAAGCCCTCAGAAATTGATTTATATAACCCTGTATAACAATGAAAACTTCAGAAGTATGAGTGAAGTTGGGAACGCATCAATGAAGTATTTGTGTCATGCAAATCTGAAATCTTTCATTTGGAAAATACATGTAAACATTCTCACAGTTGTTGACATTCAGACTAAATTCATACTGTATAAGAATTTTCAGTAAAACACACAGATGTCAAATGCAAACCTCTATTTTCTGCATGTATTATCCTACTGAGTTTATTATTTTAACCAGAAAATTTGTAGGTGTATTGATATTTTTTTTTGTCTTTCAAATCTGACTGAGTCTATAACATGAATGAGTGGATGTATATTTATATGTAAATATACACATAGATTCAATTGAGTCCATGTATATATGCATAAATATGTAAATCAAGATCAAAGTTATATATTGGAAACATTATTTCTGTCAGTGACAATACACAAGAAAATGACATGATAATCAGTCTTGTTTACAAATGAAAACTGATTTGGAACATAGAACACTCAAGAGTGTAGCATGAACTGAAAACAAATCTTTTATCAAATAGAGGAAAACATGTTGACTTTGTGTTTTTGCTGAGAAAGAGAACATATTTTATTTAAATTCTGAAACTTTAAATCTATTTATTTGGTTCAAACATTTAGAGATTGAACTCATGAAATACTTGAAACTCTCTCTCTCTTTTACACTTTAAAGATAGATGAATTCTCATTGCGAATGTGAAGGGAAACCAGTTTGATAAACAATTTATGAATATGGAAAAATGAAGGAAATTCTTTTTAGATTCAATGAAATGCATGAAGCATATAAGGAAAATGCATAATTTTCTGTTTTTGCACTTTTTACTGTATTTTGGTAGTCTTCCGGGACAGGATGCCTAAGGTGGATCCACAGAGACGGTAGTTTTACTTTTTCTGAAACTACCACTTGTTTTTATTTATGCTTGGCCAAGCACTTGTACCATTGAAATAGATGGATTTGTTTTAAAAGCCTATAAATATATGTATTTGAGTCTCTGCCACCTCCTGTTGCAAGAAATATGTTTTCTCATGTTAGAAATGCATATAGGCACAAGGCATGCATCGAGAGTTCCCTCTTGTTTTATTGTGTCAGGTTGCTAGGCTCCTTATGCAGGGCCAGGGATTTCTTCGAGTTAGGAAGGAACCCGGGGAAGTCATGTACTTCGTGGTTGGGCGGAAAAGGCGCCTGAATCACACTCTTGGCCCCAGCTCACAAGAAGACCGATGGTGTCACGGCGGTTGGAGGATCAGAGTTTTTATTTTACTATTTATGTACTTGAGTATCCTACTGGAATGGCTTGTGAAACCCATTGTAAATGTAATTGTATTTGGCATTTGTTACTGCAACATAGAAATAGATGTGTTATTAAGATTTTGATGTAACATTGATACAAATGTATTTATTGAAGTTATTGGTCTCACACAAATGTGAATATTTATTGGTTTATTGATCTCTTTTGAGTATGGGTGAATATATGTGAAAATGCATTGATATACTTGGCCATGTGCATAATCATGATGAAATGCAAATGTTATATTTTATATACAGGAAATGCAATTTGTTTTTAATTATTTTTCATTGAGTTTACTTTGAAAACTCTTATTAATAGCATAATTTTTAAAGTAAACTTTTGAAACGGATTGAACAATTTAAAATTCTTTTGCTTATCTCCCAAGCGTTACATGATGCCACAAATACAATTATACTATTCATAAACATGAATTAGATGCACTACTAATCATTGAATTTTGTATTTTGTTCTAAAATTTATAAATTTATTTTGTTTAATTTTATTCACTAAAATTAACAACTTATTACCCAAAAATACTCTACAATAAGTAAAATAATATTAATAAAAATAATCTCCTAAAATGAGTAGTTAAAAATGTTGGAGTAATTAATACATCACTTGGATATCATAGTACCCCAACAAAATTTAATTGTTTGTACCTTTCTAGATTTAAGGGAGGCCTAGAAAGAACCTGTATTCTATTGTGTCAAGGTTTCCTTGTCTTCTATGACCCTATTGGTCCATATTTTTTAGGTCTTCTAATCTTCTTCTTAATTCTTCTACATCCCTCTCAGCTTGTAACTTTTCCAACTCAACTCTTAAATTGACCACCTCTTGGGTTAGGTATGCATTCTAATCCCTACATTTCAACCCTGCTCTAGGCTATTATATTGGCTTCTTGTCTTTAGTATCTTGATACTCCTCATAAAAATGATTATACATTATTTGGGTCTTCTTTGTACTAAAGGGGACACATTTCTTCACCTGTACAGGTCTAACTAGTACTCCAAAAAATGTATCATTTATTTTGTTCCCACTTTAGTTGCAATGACCTCATTAAAATGAGCCTCAACTTCCATTTGATTTCTTTCTCTTTCAAGAACATTAAAAAAAAATCCATGTTCAAGGTTGTGTCATGCTTCAGTACTTTCACATCTAGTCACATTAGGAGTACATTTCTCACTATGATAAGAGGTTTGATTATCTAGATAACATTATTAAATGTAGAATTTAAAACTATTTAGTTGTAGTAGAATTCTTACCTATATTTTTAGGCTTCCATGTGTTTTGTTCTTTGTTATGTGTTTTTCCAACCAACTTCTTGTCTATATTTTTCTTGTATAATAATCTTCCTTCCATTTTACAATCTTTCAATTGTAATTTGGATTTATTGATAACAAAGCCATCGCCCCTTGCAATGAAATAAAAAGTGAAGGATAAGCATATAAATTTATAAGGACAAACTTTTCTTAAAAAAGATGAAGGTTAAGGCACCAAGGTTCCCATTGGAGTCAACAATTTATTGATGTTATTTTCTATATTAACCCTTGACTCTAAGGCTTTTACCAAAATATTGATAAAGTGAAAATTTTACTAAATTGTAAGGAATTGATTTTCAAACTAGGGATTGAAAAGGTCAACAAATAAGAGGATTATAAACCTCTTTTGCACTTTGAGACCAACCAAGCTCGAGAGGGTAATCCTATTGATATTTTATGGATCATATTATATTAAGTAAACTTAGGTGAACTTTCAGACAAAGATGACTCTATATTCAACTTTGACTATTATTCTTTGTTGAAGGTTATAATGCATTGAAAGTGTAGATCTCTAACTTTAATAAATTAGGTACAATGTTGCAACTAAAAGTAAATCTTGGTCACATACCTCAATAAATATATTCATTTTTAGTTGCTTAAATCACCATTGACCTAGTACAATGCATCATATATAGCTCTCTAGGGTTGTTAACAAGAATAGGATGACAATAGTTTTAACAAAAAATTATAGTAGTGAATTATGTATAACGACGAAACAAATAAAAATAGAAATAATTAAAAGTTTAAATGATTTTTCTTTATTTAAATCTTGTGGGGTTTAGCCTTCTACCATGAGACCAATGCCTAACCCTGCAACACATGGTCTACCCTAAATGGACACCTTCATAGCACTACAAGCCCTTACTTTTTTAGATGGATTTGACTTATTTGGCTTTGTCTTACAAAGCTCAAACCATCAAATACCCTTTATCCCTCATAATGCAATCTCATCTTAATAATCCTTACATGATTTTAAAGCTTCATGTACTAGTTTGAAAGGTTTTCACATTGCATATACATATATATAATGAAATATTTTACTACACCCCTTGGATGATGACTAACAATACAAAATATAACACATATGTATATATTTAGGGTTTCTTTGAATCCCCTAAAGCTCTAATAGATTTATGAAAATAGATTGCAAGACAAGAATAAAGTTATGTCTTATATTGTTTTTTGAAAAATATTTACAATACCATTACAAATGACCGACACTCTCAAAAATTTGAGTTACAACCATATACAAATATTACACAGAAAACACAAATTAACCTAGATGAATTTTTCCATATAGATGCAAAAAAAAACCCAACCCTTTATAATGCATAATGAATTCCTTTACATAGATTTGGAACTAGGGCACAAAAATACATGGTCAAAAGAGCTTGTAGGGAGGAATCATGCTATTTTCATCACAAAGTGCATCCTCCAACCTCAAAAATGTCATCCCAAGGTTGAAAAATATGCTAATTGTTACCAAAATATGATCTCAAAATTTAAAAAAAATGATCTCACGTAGTACATGTGATCACCAATTTTCCATTCTTTAGAAGGAAAACTACGTAGGGACTCTCCGAGGGTGCCTAGAAAGCAGTTCATGTGCCTTGTCTCTGCTACCACATTTTGCATGCATAGTTCATTATTTGAGTGTAAGTGCAAAGGTGGAGAGCAAGGGGGACATGGCCTTAAGAGAGGAGGAGTTGGAGAGAAAATCCGATACTGATAATTTCGAAGGAGGAGGAGACGAAGATCAGGATGCAACTGATCGCAGGCCTCGCAAGAAACGATATCGTCGCCATACTTAGCATCAAATTCAAGAGATGGAGATGTAAGCATACATTAGTACTTAATCCTTCCTATCCTTGTTTCATTCCTTCCTCATTTCAAAGATTTGGGTTTTCCTACGTAGGTTTTTTAAAGAGTGTCTGCATCCAGACAACGAACAGAAAGGAACTTAGCAGAGACCTTTGTCTCGAGTCTCTTCAAGTCAAGTTTTGGTTTCAAACTAAACATACACAAATGAAGGTAACCTTCCTTTAACCCCAAAACCAACTTTTACTAGTCCTAAAGGCATCCATGAGGTTTAGCATCATAGATTGTGCATTGTAACTAGGGTTGATGGGTTCAATGATATTTTTTTTTTGTGGATGTATGAGAAAATGAAAACATTGAAGCACCCGCTATCAAGAGATTGTCTTCCAAACTCTACCCATTTTTTCTCATCGACACTATTAGTTGCATGAGATATTTTGTACAAAATATTGAGGTGAGTCGCTTGACATGGTTTTAGTGTTTTTTTTTTTTATGAATCCGTACACAACAGATTATTTATGGTTGTGTTTTATTTTATTCTAAAACAATTTTGTTGTGCTAAATGAAGATGTTCTGATCTATGTTGTTTCTATTTTTTGTTGTTGTTGGCACCCTATAGTTTGTTGCACTTCACAAACTTCATGAAACAAGAGCAGTTTCTAGTGTGATAGCTGTAGAAATTTATGGCTTGGACATACTTGTTGAGGATATACGAGTGCCAGGTCTTCTACGAAATTTTACCCTGTCTAATCAAAAATTCTTAAGCTCTATTTGGGCATTAAAAAATAACATTCATTGCTACATTGATGATTTTGCACTGACATGATGTGTCCCATAATGTTACTCATTTTATGAACGTTAGCAAGGAACCCATAATACCTCGAGTAGATAGGCCTTTTAAGGTAAGAATATTTTGAAGCATCTAAGAGTTTTTTGTTTGAAAATGTTGTATTATTTTAGTAAATGTAAATGACGAGTTTGTGTTTCAATGAATGAACCATCAATTACAATGCTCTTAGTGATATTGGTGGAAGAGTAGGAAAATAAAAAGACAAGAATGCGAGTTGGGTAACACTTATGCAAGGAAGAAAAGTAGCGTGCTTTATAGAGTGGGGAGTCTTGTTGGGTAGCCACCAGGAAAGAAGTCGATTCACATGCCCATGTCAGAAATTTCTTCCTTATCATTCTTATAGCTAAGTACATTCATCCCATATGGTTACTTCCTAAAAATAGTGTTTAATTATGCACTATTCTTTCTTGTAGCTAAATGGGGGTTTGAAAGATTAAGGATATAAGATTATGTTGTTAATTATGCACTATTCTTTCCTCTAGCTAAATGGGGGTTTGAGAGATTAAGGATATAAGATTATGTTGTTAAGAAGTGCATTATTGGAATTAAGTTTTTTTTAAGGTTAAATTATTTTATCTTTTGAATGTTTGAACTATCTTATAAATAAAAGTCGAAGGTTTTGTTTGTTCTTATCTTAAGTGGTTATATGGAATAAGGTGGCATGGAGTTTTATATTAAATCTATAGGCCTCTTTATATATTATGAATTAGTAACACAGTTACCTAATCCAAGTTTTGAATTGTGGTTGAACAATAATATAATTGAAAACAACTCCTTTTTAATGGCACTAAAACCACACTAAACCAAACATATTTATTAACATTCAACTTGATAATGTTGGTAATATACTTCAGGGTTGAGATATAGGATTTATATGAATACATGATAACTAGAGACCCCATAAGCATAAGAATCCTAATATTTGAACTATCAAATGAACTAAGGAAAAGTTACTACAATTGTACTAGATTGTTGCCTATATTTTATCTTACTGAAGTATCCATATTATGTTGTGGTGTAAGAGAAATACCCTTTTACAAAGAATAAGATTATTGTAAAGGCATTGAGTATAGTTGAAATAAGTGCTAGAATAGTCAAAACAAAGTATTCTAACTCTTAAGTATGTTGTAGGTTTCACAGATGTGTTTTATTGACTTTTAGATTAAAATATTGGTCATTTGATTAATCTATAAATCAATATGAGATGTAGATTGGCCATAAATAAATTACCTCCTATTCACTATTACTAATACATTCCCTATTAATGGGTTATGAATAATAAGGTAGTGAGGTCCAATTAGAGATTTCGATGTACTTATACTGAAGTGTTATAATTGTGGCTTATGAAATTGGGAACCGATTTGGATTTCCTTGCTTGGTATTACGCATTGCCTCCTATTGGGAATCACTTAAAGGAACCTTATTGGATATGAAATGCGTAACAACAAAACTTGTCTTTGATTTGATAAGATTGGATATGAAGTGGGCATTAAGATAAGTCAATTTGAATATAATTGTAACCCTCTATCTTATTGGCCTCAACATAGATTATACAATAATTATCATATGTGTGGGCAATAATAAATGTAGAATTTCAACCCTTGCACGTGAAGCTCTAAATAGTTGCATACTCCTACATTGGGAAATGTGTGACTAGTAAGCTTTCAAGTTGGAGAATTATTATACATAATAATGTTGGTCAACTAAGAACAAAAATCAGGCATATATCCTTAAGATTATTATATCTTTCCACCTTACTATGACTTTTCCTTCTTAGTTGAAAGCAATAGAGATGTTATAAAGTACATTATTTGACCCCTTATCTTAACATGTGTGTGAGGAGTTGAGTTGGAAATTACTTTGATAGTTAGAGTAGGGAGAGATATACGTAAATGGTTGCAATGTGGTCACGTAGGTCCAAAGATAATTTCTTATTAAGTAATAAGCCTATCCCCTAAGTCGATGAGATGAACCTAGAAGAGAGTTGGGATGTTCAAACAAGATTATAAATAAAATGGGTTGAGTTTAATTCAAGACCTTGATATCCTTAAATGAAAGTGTTATAGTATGGGTTGTTAAATCATATACTTAATTATGTTCTCCTAATTAAGGTAAGCATTAATAATGGAAGATAAACATTAATGAAACCTTGCTTATGGGGAACTTGTACGTATGCATCCCTTGAGAGGCTTTGTAAGGAGAACTATGTGCGACTTTGATCCGTTTGGAAGCGGGTACATAAGCGGTCCTTGGGCGGTGAATGTCCTTGTGACCTCAAGTCTGTAGGGGGAGGGTTTAGGGGGATAACTCCAAGGGTTGAGGTTGATCCTAATTGGTTTGACCTTTCCTCCTCCATAAGCTTCAGTTTGAGGCTAAAATGGGTACCGAATAGGTATGAAATGAGTCAAGGAAATCTAATAACTTGTATTTAATGTATGATGTGTTTTGAATAGTAAATGAATAAAGTGAGTGATTTAACTCCTTATAATTGGTAATTGAATATATGTATAAGTGGGGTAAATTTCATCTCGTGTTGGTTTCATGTAACTTTATGTGTTGTGAAAATTGACTCCATATCTAGAGGCCTCTATGCATAGGCCCGCATATATGTTGATTATGATTGTGTTCATGTTATGTATGACCCACCCAAGTGTGAACCTCTGAGATATTTAAGAAATGACAGGTCGTTGGACTATGCTAATGATTGATGTTTAGGCTACTAGGGACTAGTCGACATTCACTTGGTTCACGGAGGTGAAGGTTGCTATGGGCTACCCTAGTTATGATTTTGATACGATAATGGTTGCATGAGTAGGGACCCATCTATGCAAGTAACAGTAATTCGGGGCTAACCATTGTATTGAAGGGGTTCACTGGCTATCACTAAGGGCACAAAAGTAACTAATGCCAAGTGTTAACCGATATTGTGAATAAAATATCTGACAATATCACTAAGGTCACAAGGTGGTATATGTTGGGAGCTACTTCTTCCTGGGTGGAAAAACTTGTCATTTATGGCCTATAGGTGATTGAAGTTAGAATCCACCAGACTATGGTAGGTTCACTACTTGGAGAAAGCCTTGGGATGGTGGACGGTCTCGCGATATAATATGGGATGCATCAATCCCCTTCCTAGTTGTCAAACTATATACTTAGCCTTGTGGGGTTGAGGACGGACCCATAGTGTAGTATGGATGCATCAAGTCCTCTTCCCATTTGTCCAATGGTGTAGAAGACCAGGGGAAAGGATAGGACCCACAATGTAGTGCACAATGCATGGGTATTCTTTCTATCTAGAATGCATCGTGGACATGTGTTAGTTAGCCTTTGTGGATGTGTTAACTAGTCACTATGTGTATGTGATGCATGTTGGAGCTTGTCACTATGCATTTGTGATGTATGTTGGAGCTCATTACTATGTATTTGTGATGCATGTCAAAGCTCATTAATATGAATTTATGATGTATGTTGGAGCTCGTCACTAGGTATATGTGATGTATGGTGGAGCTCGCCACTATGTATATGTGATGTATGTTGGAGCTTGTCAGTATGTATTTGCGATATATGTTAGAGCCAGTCACTAATGTAAATATGATATGCGTATGAGATAATCATTGTTGTACTTGTGCAAATGTGGTAATCACGATTGTACTTGTGATGTACATAGGAGCTAACCACCACTGTACTTGTGATTTGTGTATGATCTAGTCACTATTGTACTTATGATCTGAAAGAAAATAGAAAAGAGCAATGGAAAGTACTAATAAATGAGCAATTGTTTAAAGGAAAGAGATTACCAAATAGATTGAAGTAGCCAAACCAAGCACCACCAAAGCAAGAGAGACACAAGAATTTGTTAAGGGGAAAAAACAAGAAAAAACCCCAATATTATGAATGGAGGCAAAATTCCTCAAGAATAATACAAAGAGAGAGAGAGAGCTTCAGCCTTAGCTTGCTTGCATGATTCTTGAAGAATGAGAAGAGAGGCACCTCAATAACTAGAGGTGAGAAGAAGGAGTTAGAATGTAACTCCCAACTCAATGAATGCCACCATTCATCTATGTGTGTGCAAAGTGTCACCTCTTAAGGAGGTGATTACAAATATTCCTTAATAAAGGAATTAAAAATAAGCCATTCTCACACATGTGTGAGATGACAAAAAAGACAAAAGACTTGTAGGGATTCCTTTGGAATATTCCTACAAGTCAATAAATAATTACAATTAAAGAATAGCATTTACCAAGTAAAGATTAATCTTCTAACATGATCTATGTATGATCTAGTCACTGTTGTACTTGTAGTGTGTGAGCAAGTTAGCTTGTGTTTATGGAGGTATGCTTGTGACAGTCATTGTGCATGATCTTTGGAATTATGGTATGCCCCTTGTGGATAGTGTGAACATTTGTACACTAATGCTTGGTAATGTTTGATATGGACCCAACACTTGATGGCAAAGTTATTATCAAAGTTATTATCATTATAATATAATTTGCTAAGTTGATAGCTTACATGTACTTAATCAATAGTCATGGGTTAAAAGCAAGATCATAGATCTCATGCAAGAGGATAGAATGAACTCCCTTTGACATAGGTAGGCGAACTACAGAGCCTTTGATTCCCACGAGGGGATACGTAGGCAGGGTCACCATGAACCCTCAAGTTTCAGGTTTGGGTCCAAGAATGACCTTATGCATAGGAGCTTAGCACTTTTTGAGTGTCAATATAAAAGTGGTGATGTGGATT
Source organism: Sequoia sempervirens (assembly GCA_007258455.2). Lineage (NCBI taxonomy): Eukaryota > Viridiplantae > Streptophyta > Pinopsida > Cupressales > Cupressaceae > Sequoia > Sequoia sempervirens. The sequence continues at coordinate 146,860 of VDFB02013510.1, read as the reverse complement.
TATTGTTACTAGGATGAATGAAGAACTTTTGAAATCAACATTTCAAACTTAGATGAAATACAAATGGTTGGTTAAGTTGGTAGTTGGTGTGAATTTGGAAATTAGAAAAAAAATTGTTGTGCCCGAGATGGGGATTTTACAATTAAAAGCTACTGACAGTTAGATGTTGTCCCCTATAGCTTGACGATTTTCAACACATTTTTCTCGGTTACTTGAGATTTTCAACACATTTTTTTTAAAGTTCCCTAAGTTTATATAGGACTAGTAACACAATGTAACACTATTTAATTGCAAACGTATGTAATCATTAAAGTTTACCCTATAGTGAGGAGAAGAGTAGCATACATGTGCTTGATTTACATTTTATGAACACAATTAGTCCTCCAATAGCTAAAATTGTTGTACAATTGTTGTAATCCTAACAAATATTAGTGAAATAACTAGTGCTTTTCTTTTGGGTGTATCCTTACAAGCCCCTAGTTGGAAAATATTTTCGTTGTCATGAATACTACAATGATTTAACACAAACCATTCATAAATTGCATGACAATGACAATACAATTCACTAATTGATTTGTGTTAAAAATAGAAAAAAAATCAACCTCATAATAATTTTTCTATTCTACTCTTTATCAAGCAGATCATTAGGCACACTTTCGCTCAGCTTATTATATGACACATTCTTATATTTAAAAGAAAAATTACTAAACTGATTAAAGCATAATACTTTTTATAACAAATTTAATTTTCATTTTAGAAGACATAATGATATAGTTATATAGTAATTAAGAGTTATCGAATGTAATTGATGGAAGATGATGTTTTAGCTTACAACTTCTCTAGTTTTGGCAGTTAACCAAGAACCTCTAATATTGAACCATTCAAATTATTTCCTCCTAAATCTTTGCAAATAAGAAAAGGAACACCCATTTTTTTCAAGTGATTTTAAGTTACAACCATGTTACCCTTGAAAATTGGTCATAAGCATCAAAGTAGGACATGTTTCTCCTAATTTAACAAGAGTAGATAGATTGCCTAAGTAGAGAGGTATAGTGCCATTAAGTTCCATTCCTGAGAGTATCTTGCAAGTTAAATTTCAATGTTTAATGTTTGATTGAAATCTATAGTCACAAAACCGAACATTACAAAAATTAAAAATTACACAAAGCTAAGAGGATAAATCTATGATGTTTTGAATGTGTATGATAACTTAGCTAAGAGGAGAAATCTTAGCTTAGTGTAGCTTTTAATTTTTGTAATATTTGGTTCAGAGACTTTATCGATTTCAATTGAATATTTAACTTGTAAGATACTCTCAGGAAGGGAACTTAATGGCATGATACCTCTTAGACAATATATCCACTCTTGTTAAACTGTGAGAAAATTGTCCTACTTTGATGCTTATGACCAGTTTTCAAGGGTAGCATTGTTGTGACTCAAAATCGCTTAAAAAATGGGTTTTCTTATTCTTACTTGTAGAGATTTGGGAGGAAACAATTTGAATGGTTCAATACTGGAGGTTTTGGGTCAACTACCAAAATTGAACAAGATGTAAGATGAAACATCACCTTCCATCATCATTAATACATAACTATTAATTACTATACAGCTACATAATTATGTCTTTTGAATTGGAAAACAAATTTGTTATGAAAGGTATTATTCTCTTAACAGTTAAGTGGTTTTCTTTTAAATGTAGTCCTTTTTCAAATAATAAGCTGAGTGGAAACGTGCCTAATGGTCTGATTGATAAAGAGTGAAATACACAACTTATCATGAGGTTGGTTTCCTTTCTCTTTTTAACACAAATCAATTAGTGATCTGGATTTTCATTGTGATACAATTTATGAATGGTTTGTGTTAAATCATTGCAGTATTGATTACAACAAAATGATTTGCCAACCGAGGACTTGTAACAATACACCCAAAAGAAAAGCACTGGTTATTTCGCTAGTAATTGTTGGACTTACAACAATTGTAGCTATCAGAGCACTAATTTTGTTCATAAAACGTATATCAAGCACATGTATGCTACTCTTCTCCTCACTATAGGTTAAACTTTAGCCTTTTACATACGTTTACAGTTAATAGTGTTACATTATGTTACTGATTCTCTATAAACTTGGGGGGCTTTAAAAAAAATGTGTTGAAAATATCAAGTAACAGGGTAAAAAATGTGTTGAAAATCTTCAAGTTATAGGGGATAACATTTAGCTATCAGTAGCTTTTTATGTAATTGCTTTACACTTTACAGTCAACACAGTTTTCACCCCAAACTTAAGTGACGTTTAAGCTAGGCTGAGGGGGGTATATTTTAAATTAATAAAGTAGGAACCAATGGAGCTTACATACATAATCATTTGGCCAAGAGTAATAAAATCAAAAAATTTAGAGCTCATTAATACTGAAGGAAGTTGATCATTCAGTTATGAAGAGGTGAGAGTAATGACTGATGGGTTTCGAAATGAGATCGGAAAGGAGGTTATGGACTGATTTTTCATGGTGTTTTTCAAGGCAAAGAAGTGGCCATCAAAATTTTGTTTGAAAAATCACATCAGGGAGCCACAGAGTTCTCTACTAAGGTGAAACAAAGGACTTAGTTACCTAAACTTTTCTATACATAAAATATATATCTATTCTTTTTTAACTTGACATTAATTCATTGTGGGTAGATATGCTTTCTAGACTACATCATAAGAATCTTGTAAAACTCATTGGTTATTGTATCGAGAAGCAAAATATGGTTCTTATCTATGAGTACATGTCCAATGGAGACCTCCGACATCTTCTTAATGGTAGATTATTTATATGCAAAATCCGTTCAAATTTGTACTTATATGAAATAGGGGAGCTTTCGAATATCACTAATCTATAAGAATACGTTCTAAAAAAATTCATATAAGATCTCATCTCCGAATACCAAAGGATGGGAAAGAAGACTTAACATTGCACTTGATGTTGCACAAGGTATATAAGACATTATTGGAAAATAATTTTGAATTTCATATAATTGGTGTTGTTGGTGTCTTACTTTTATGTTTTTTTTTAATAGAGTTGGAGTATTTTCACCTGGGATGCAGGCCAGGCATTATTCATAGAGATATTAAGAGCTCTAACATCCTTCTTAATTATTAAATGAAAGCTAAGATAGTAGATTTCAGATTGTCGAAGATGAGACCTTTGGATGGAGCTTCACATGTATCAACCTTAGTAAAGGGCACTATTGGATACCTAGATCTCGAGTAAATGAGCTTTCCCTCTTTCTATTTTAGATCATATAATCTTCACATAATAAATTTAAAGAACAAAAAAGTCTAAATTTTAAAGTTGTGTAGGTATTACACAACACATCGACTGACAGAAAAAAGTGATGTGTTTAGTTTTGGAATTGTTTTGATGGAAATCATCTCTAGGCAACATCCAATATTTCTAGACCTCTCTATTGGGGAGGACGTACACATTGCTAGATGGGTAATTTACATAGATCTTCAAATGTTTGTCCTCCAATAGCATCACGAGACCAACTACAATTGGGCAATCTAAATGATTTAAAATTGATGTTTATGGTAGATACGAGAAGCCCTTTTAAAGGGAGACATAGAGAGGATAGCATATCATAGTTTGATGAAAGTGTATAAAAGTGATGCAATGTGGGAAGTGGAAAAATTGGCGATGACCTGCACCTCATCACATTCCATGAAGAGGCCCGCAATGAGTGAGGTTGTATTGTAATTGAAATGTGTCCTCAAATGTAATTATTTTTTAATGTTATTGGCAAAATAGGTCCTCATAAGCAACTATTTATAAATTTTAATTGGCGAAATGGGTCTTCACAAGCAACTATTTGTAAATTTTAATTAGTGAAATGGGTCCTGATACAATGTTGTTTTAATAGTATTGGTGAATATGTAGGTGTTTTATTACATGCTTCCAAGATTTTAGGCGAAAATATTAGTCGGTCCATTTGAAATGCGTAGTTTGTTATGGCGAATATGTTACTTAAATATGCCTCATAAAATAAATTGTTGGCGAATGGAAATGCATTGGACCAATAATTCGTAAAACCCGGGCGATTTGGACACCCTGTTGGGTGCGATTAATTTGCTAATTTCGACTTGGCCAATTTCTAGAATTTGCCAATTGGGGAAGATTCGCCACTAAAGTTTTCCCTAATAAATATAATATAATAAATTTTAATTAAAATCATTTAATTAAAAAATTAAAGTTTTTAAATATTATTAAAATAACTATATATTTTAAATTTTTTAAAAACTTAAATTTATATATTTATTATTAAGAACAAGTTACTTTAAAAATATATATTTATTCTTTTATTCTAATTTTAAAAAGATTTAAAATAATAAAATATAAATTAAAAATAATTATTTAACATATTCTCTCTAAATTTTGCAACCCATCATGGTCTGAAGTTGGCTTAGTCTAGAGGTTATGATAAGGTATGGGTTGAGGGTGATTCCCTCAATATTATCAATAACCTTAGGAAGATTTATCATCCCTCTTGGACGGTGGAAGTCCTTATTAATGACGCCTTAAATATTTTGGATTCATTTGACCAATGTTTCATCTCCCATGTTTATAAAGAGGGGAATAAGCTTGCTTCTTTTTGCTAACTATGGGGTGAATGGTTATTTGGAATGGAGAGAACGCGACCTCCTACCCCTGGAAGCACGTTCAATAATTTATCATGACTCACAAAGGTGTTGAGAGGGGGGGTCCTTTTGTGATGGGGTTTTTTCACATGCTCTTGATGTGGCATTTCTTTCCGAGGTGTAATTCCCTTGGAGGAAAAGCTATGTGGTATTATGATGGGTTGGAGGCTCAAATGACTAGGAATTCATTATTCATAATTCCTCTATGTCATCTTGTTCAATCCACATAGATTGTGGGCATTTGGAGAGCTATTGTCTTCTTGAGGTTTCCTTGTTTTCTCTACAATTTCTTGAGGTTTCTTCGTCTCCTCTGCAAGTTCTTTCTATTGGGGTGCTTGCTTGTTGCTACTATGGGGGTGATCGAAACTGAATTAATCCCAAATCTCGTGACATTGTGAAAGGCAATAAGAAGGTTTGGAGGTTGTTGGAGGTTGGGGGAGTGAATCCACATATGGAAAAGCTACATGGGTATGATGTGAAAACATCACAGGAATTTCTTGAGGGATGGAAGAATCATGTGTTGCAAATTGGGGGAAAGGATTTTAATATCACGGAGGATCCTATAGCTAAAATCACTAGTTTTTTCGACTGAAGGGAGAAAATTCTATAGAGATAAGAATGAATCTGGTGCGGCCATGGATACTTTCTTCAAAGATGATGAGAGGCAGAAGCTGGAAAAGGCTAAATGTGGAGGCTATTATCAAACTTCAATCAAGGCGATTTGGAGAGATGTTATGGTGGAAATAATGAGGTATTTTACTCTCGATGACCACTTCTATGTTCTCTCTAGGAATCACTTTGTTTTGCTCAATCATTTTAGGCACAAGAAGAAGGTGTCTTTCCCTTTCTATTTATTGGTTTCTTTGGAAAACGATATAAGAGATCACAAATGTAGCCCCAAAAATCCAATCCTTCATGAAGGTTTAATTACATTGATCTCTAAGTATGTTAATTCCTTTACTATCCCTCTTCAACCCAAAATTTCCATTGCTAGGAAGAAGAAGAAGGATCTTGAGTATGTGATGGGGTCGGAGGATGACTCTAATGATGAAGATTATGCCCCTAGGTCAGAAGCCTCCTTGGATGCTGACTCAAAATCTCTCGCCATTTCTAAGGGTAAGAAAAGAAAAAAGAATAAACCCCCTATTTCCTCTATGGATGAAGAGTATGAAACGAGAGACGAGGAAGAGGTAGATCGTTCCTACCAGAAGCCTAAACCTGTGAAGGGGGTTGGGTGGAAAAAAGCTGAAGAGGGTTTCTATGGGTAATTTGAGCAAGGAGGATACGAGTAACAAGGGTTAGCTGGGGGTTTCCCCTATTTCTAATTTGCAAAAAAAAGAGGGGTCGAAGATGATAAATTTTCCTATGAATCTGGGGAAGGAAGAGGTGTAGGAGTATGATGGAAATTTGAAGGGTGTTGAGTATCAAATGCTGGAGCAGGACTTGGCTAAAGGTGATGTTTTTTTTTATCAAAAAGGGAAGGAGACCATGGATAATGATACTAGCAGTAGTGATTCCCAAGAGGATTATGCGATGGATAGGGATGGTTTCAAATTTAGGAGGGAAATTATGCCTAATTATCTTGGTTTCGTGAAAGAGGGTTCCTTAACCCTGTTCAAGCTTTTCAAATGGGTCTTCCATGAGATGAACTCCACCAATGTTTGGGTTAGAGCTATGAATAATAATGTTGATGAGCCCTCTTCATCTAAGGGCCTTAATGTGCAGGCTCAAGTTAGTAAGGTTCAACTTGATGTTAATCAGTTCTTTGATACTCTTAAAATGGTTGTTGATGAGATGATCAACATGAAAAATTCCTATGAGCAAAAGATTGCTGCCCTCAAAAGAAGTTTGGAGTGTGTCAATCAAAAACTGGAGAAGGTTCTTGAGGTTAGTAAACATGTTATGTGCAATGAAGCCGAGGGTTTGTGTTTGCTAAATAAGAAAGCCAGGAAGTGGTTGGGGGATAATTTTGGTATGAAAGATATGGTGGTTGGTGTTAGTACTCAGCAGAAGATGGCGAATGAGATGGGGCCTTCTGCTAGAACCCATAACAAGACCAAGTTAAATGCTAATGCTAGAATTTCTGCTAAAAAGGTGGTGGAAGTCATGAATGTCCATCAGAAAATCATTGATAGTGACCTGGAAGTGACAAACATCCTCAAGAATCTTTAGTTGTGTTATGTTTTCTTTACCTCTTTTTGGTTGTTTGTGTGTTGGTTTTTGGATGCTTTTTGGCTTTTTGATTATTTAATGAAGCAGCGATTTATCTTGTAAAGGATTTTGGGGTCCCTTCAAAACCTATTTTACCATAATCAAAAACATATTCTCTATAAAAACAAGAGACATATTGTTGTGGGGTGCGCTTGGTTGTTTTAAATATTTAGTTAATAAAAGTAGCCCAGAGTGTAAAGTGATTCTTTGTTGTCGTATAATGTTATTATTATAGTTAATTAATGTTGAAAAAAAATCAATGATATATAAATATATATTAGTATAATAACTATATATATATATATATATGTTTATATTTCCTCTTATCCTTTTCATAATGTGATGTTTATGTAATTTTTGCCTTTCTAAATTATATTATTACTTGATATTTTTTTAAATCTCAACCTTAATATGCTCCCCCTCCCTCCTTTATTCATCTCATCTCCGCATTGATGTGTTAAGAGGGCCAGTTGGGAGTTGAGGTGGCAGAAAGGAAAGGGCCAAGGGGGACGTAGAAGGGTGTGACTAGGATGACGGTCACGTGGTGGAGGTGACAATTCCCTTCCCAGAGCTCGAGGATGTCATAGGCATCATTACCTGGAGACCGTTTAATATTGATTAAACGCGGCATGTTTCGATGGTTGTCATTAGCAAGGGTGGCGGTGGGCTAGTACCTGGCAGTAATTGAAATGTAGTGTTTAAGTGGGCAGTTTATCACCTTTATTTCATTCATCTGTGTTGTTCATACTGGTTAGTGGCGATTTTAGTGGTAGACTCTATTTGTTCTGGCAGTGGCGCTCATGGCGAAGTGCTCTCGCTTCGTCATCGAGGTCTCTGTGGATGGCGTGGTAAAGTTTGGGGTGGACACGCCAATCTTTCTAAAATCTTCGACTAGACAAGCCTCCTTCAGAGAAATCAAAGACCAACAACTGAAGCAAATTCTCACAAACAAGGATCCGCAAGTCTTGGTGGTGACAAAAATGATCCTGGGAGCTAGTCATTTGGCCAACAAGGAGTTCGGAAGGGACAACCTTCACATCTCTTCTCATTTTTTGGCCTCTCTTCTGAACAACGGTGAATCTAAGGCCGAGGCCAAACTGTTGTTGGTTAAGATGTTTTGAAAGGATCTGGTGGGTGGTTTAGATGAGGTGTTGAGCTTTGTTGTGGAGGGCAGAGATGTTTTAATTGCCGAGTGACTTCGCAATTGTTCGAGGCTCGGATGAGGCCGTGAAGCTATTTTCGTTCCTTCTTGACTTGAGCGGTCCGGTGTTGAGCAAACATAGGATGGTGGCGGCGGTGGCTATCAAATTCCTGAAGAAATTCTTCGGCCTGATGGCGGCGGGTGGTGTCAAGTGGATAAAATTCTTTGAAGAATTTGCTGCTTTGAATAACTTTCTATGAATTTTCTTTATGTAGATGTTGGTTTTGGTAATTTTTAGAGTTTCTTTCTTTGGTCCAATGGCATTCTCTAGTCTCGGGGTTTGTAATTTTGGTCTCTTAATGGCCATTTTGTGAATTTTGGGTGCTTGGAATTTGTCTGTTCATTGTTGGGGCCGAACCTTTCTAGCCTTTTGGGTGGTTGACGACTTTGGTGGTTGGGTGGTGGGTTCTGGAAGGTTGGGTTTCTTGTTTCTGGTTGTTTGGGTTTCTCGTTTTGGCTTGTCTTCGGGGTGGTTTTATGGTATAGGTGGTTGGGTTGGGTTTTGCTGGTACTTGATGGCGGAAACATTTCCTGTGTTCATAGACGATTGTACTCTCTTTATCTAATATATAAATCAAACTTGCGTATCAAAAAAAAAAATCTCTACCTTAATATTTAATGCAAATGGGTAGATTTTATTGAAATATTAATTGTAGATAAATTTTACTTTGATATTTATTATAGATAGATAAATTTTACTATGTATATTTAATACACATTGATAAAAAAATAATATGCATTGAGTGTACTCACATTTATTTAATAGGCATATGGAAAATACCACCTCTAAGTCAACAATGTAATTTTATTATGATGTATGGAATAGTGCTCATGTCATTCAAGTCATTGCTAGGTTTGAAATTTGATTCAATGAATTAAATGCATTTCATTGTACATCATTCTGGAAGAAAAATCTTGATTTTTGCACTAATTGTTCAAAACATGAATCGAGATAAAGGATATTTTAACAATTTTAAAAATAGACAATTAAATATAGACTATATAGAATTGTTGGTCAAGTTTTTAATTCTAGATGTTCATTGGTTGGACTGTCACTAATAGTTAAAAAAATTTCATGCAATGGATGCATTAGTATTCTACCTTGACAAAACTGTAAATTAAATTAAATAATCTATCAGATTTCTTGATGAAAAACATTTAAAATTTAGTAATAATTATTGTAAAATACGACTTCAAATTCCAATTCAGATTGCGCTAATTTGCATCTATAAAGGGGTTGCTCTTGCTATTACCAAATGAGTGCTTTTCACATCGTGCCACAATTTCCCTCCTTTTTAAGTACCCTAGTTCAAGAAAAATGGTGAGCTCCACCACAAAGAATGGAAAGGAAGAAATAACAACAATAGAGGCAGATGACAAAGAAGACAATTATAATAATGACATTTGTGGCAACAAAGACAACACAGTGGAGGAGGAAGAGGAATTGGAAGCCGAAGCGAAAACCGAAGCGGAAGAGGATGAGGAAAAAAATACAAAGGAGATTGCCATCTTTAAAAAGGGTAACAAGGTTCTTGCCTACCATGGCCCTCTCATCTACAAGGCCAAGGTTTTTAATTCCTCCTTTCCACTCTAATTGGCTTCGATTTTCTTGGTTCATTTCACCTCAAGTGAAGGTTACACAATACACAGTAATTTCCTATGTTTTCCTTTCAAACCCGCTTTGATGATTCTCTAGTATATAAGTAGAAGTGAGAGAAATTTCGTCTGTTTTCTTTTATACAAGTTCTTTGCCTTTGGCCATCGTTTGGAAAATATTTCTCATTGACCTATAAAGTTTTGATAGATTTTCCTTTCCCTCATTTTTTAAATGTTGTATTTGACCTTCAAAGCAAAATGAAAGTGAAAAAAATTCTCTCTACTATATGCTTGCTACTTTTTATGTTTCTTCTTTTGTTTGGTGCTTAGACAATTTTCTATAGGAAAGCCATTACAAATATAGCTATGAAACCAACCTGCTTCCAAGAAGAAAAAAAGCACCACCACTTGTACTTTCCTTGTCATCTACCCATCTAGCCCAATCTACATCTATATATGCACTCAAGGAGAATTCAATATCCTTATGATACCACAAGCCATAATCCAGAGTGCCCTTCAAATATTTGAATATCCTCTTCAAATATTTGCTAAAATTTTTGCACACAATCAAGTCGATGCTAAAAATTTTGCACACAATCAAATCCAGAAGCTATACAGACTTATGATATGGATTGTGGAAACTTATTATCATTATCCTCTTCACTGCTGCAACATGAGATTCTCTGGGATCTTCTTGAAATTTAGCCACAAGACAAATTGAATCCATGATATTCAATCTACTAGTAGTAAGGTATAATAGTCCACCAATCATTGATCTATACTTGTTGAGAATTTTCTTAGGATATTCATAATTCTTGCTCAACTTACAACTAGTAACCATAGGAGTACATACCGGTTTAGAGTCATCCATTCCAAAATTCTTCAACATTTTCTTAACATACTTAGATTGTGATATGAATATACCTTTCTTTGATTGACTAATCTACAAAATAGGGAAGAAATTTATCTCCCCACACATTGACATCTCAAATTCCTTTTGCATTTCCTCTGTAAACATTTTGCACATGCCTTCATTTCCTCCAAAGATTATGTCATCAACATATACCACCATAATTAAGATTTGTTCTCCTTCAAATTTGAAATATAGATTGCTATTTGTAGTGCCTTTTTTGAATCCTTGTTGTAACAAGTACTTATCTAACCTTGCATACCAATCTCTAGGAGCTTGCTTCAATCCATACAATACTTTCTTCAATCTGCAAACCATACTACCATCTTCTCACAATTGAAAACCTTATGGTTGTTCAATTTATACTTCTTCTTCCAATTCACCATTCAAGAATGCAGACTTCACATCCATCTAATATACTCTGAAATATTTATGTGATGCAAAAGATAAAAACATCCTGATAGCTTCCATTCTTGCAATCGAAGGAAAAGTTTCCTCAAAATCTATAACTTCAACCTGTGAGTAACCCTTACACACAAGTCTAGCCTTTGTTCCTAACAAATTTTCCATCTTCATTTAGCTTGTTATGAAATACCCACTTAGTACCAATCACATTCTTGTTTATTGGTCTTAAAACAAATTCCCAAAATTCTTCTCTATCTATTCTAACTCTTCTTTCATTGCTTTTGACCCAATTCTCGTCTTTGCATGCCTTAGTCACTATTTTTGGTTCCACTCCAAAAAGTAAACAAAAATTTACTTGTTCCTCTGTCATAGTAGCTTTTCTTCTTTTCAACACACCTTTTCTCTTATCTCTAATGATCTAATCTTTTGAATGATTCTTTTGCACATACTTAGGAGTCTTAGTCCATTCTTTTTCTAAGCATCTTCCTCTTCAATTTTCAACTATTTTTCTTTATCTTCATCCTTCTTCTTCACTACAAGGGGATTCATTAGATTCATATTCTTCTATTATTACTGAACTTTGATGTGGTTCTTCATCCACTTTGATGCTTGCACTCTCAACATTATTTTTCAATCTTTTGTTGTAGCATCGGTAGGCCTTGCTTCTTGTAGAGTATCCAAGGAAGATTCCTTCATCATATCTTGCATCAAACTTTCCTAAATTTTCTTCATCTCTTATGATATAATACTTGCTTCCAAAAAAATTGAAATATTTCCTAGTGGGAGGTTTACCATACCATAAATCATAGGGAGTCTTTGAATTGTTCTCCCTTGCTTGACCTTAGTTAAGAATGTGGACTGCAATATGATTTGCTTCTCTTCGATAGATGTTCAAAATATTAGCTTCCTTCATCATTGTCCCAGCTGCTTCCTGAATTGTTCTAGTTTTCCTTTCCACAACTCCATTTTGTTGAGGAGTTTTAGGGGAAGATAAATGCCTTCTCTTTCCATGATCTCCACAAAAACTATTAAACTCATTTGAAGTAAGTTCGCCACCTTTATTAGATCTCAAACATTGATTTTCATATTCATTTCATTCTCAACCATAGCCTTAAATGCTATAAACTTGTCTGGAGCTTTTGATTTTTCTTTGAGAAATGTAACCCAAGCCATTCTAAAATAATCATCAACTAATAATATGAAATACCTATCTCCACATGAGCTTCTAATTTTGGCAGATCCACATAGATCTGTATGCACTAACTCCAAGGGAATTTTGGTAGAGTATTCTTTTGTCTTGAATCTTGTCTTTGTTTTCTTTCCAACTTTACATTCTTTGAAAATTGCATTGATAGGCTTTGTAATCTTTGGAAAACCTCTCACAATATCAGTAGAACTTATCCTTTTTAGGCTATCAAAATTAATGTGACCCATTCTTCTATGCCATAGCCAACTTTAATTAGTTTGAGACATAAATCACTTTGCACCACTACCTTTGAGTTGATAGACCTTACCTCCTATCCTTGTTCCAACAACAACCAGAGTACTAGAGCTTCCTTTTCTGATTTCACAACCACCATTCTGAAATAAAAGATTATATCCTTTACAACACATTTTTTCTACACTTAGAAGATTATGTCAAATACTAGTGACATAAATAGCATCATTTGTTTTATGCTTGCCATCAGAACTAATTGAACCTTTTAATAGGTCTTAGCAGATGTATCATCACCAAACTTAACAAGACCACCATCATACTTTTCAAGCTTAATAAACTTACTCTTATCACTTGTCATATGATTTGAGCATCTGCTAACAATGTTCCAATAATTCTTCTCCTCTCTAGCATGAAAAGTAGTCAACATAGTTCCCTCAATGTTACATGGCCTATTTCTGAAGCACTTTCCTTCACACATCTTTCAAAATTAGTAGAATTAGTTCCAACAATTAAATCCATGAGCAAGCATTCATCACTTCCTTCATCTAGATAATCTAATTCTTCATCATCAAACAACACCATTGATCTTTTCAACATAATAACTCTTCTTGACAAATTTAACCTTATCATCCTTTTTTTTGTCATTAGTAACTTTGATTGGACATTTAGATGCATAATGACCTATCTTTCCAAAATTGAAACATTTGAAAGGTAGCTTACCTTTGTATTTTCTAGTACCCTTTTTCAATCTCCTCATAAAGTTTGCTTCTACCTCATCAAGATCATCTAGATCTAATCCATCATCCTTTTCCACTTTGCAGACTTAAAAGCAGTTTCTTTGTTTGTAGCATCTTGACCAAACTCTCTAATTTCAAAAGAAGTTAAAGCATAAAACATATGATCTCTAGAATAATTATCCAAATTCTGAGCTTCCTCAATAGCAGAAACTTTAGAACTATAAGCTTTAGGCAAAGTTCTTAATACATTTTTCACAACTTCACTTTCATCCAACTTTCCACCAAGACCATTGATGGCATTGACAACTTCATCAACTTTGAGCATGTATGCAGTAATATCTTTATCTTCAGACATCCTTAGGGTTTCAAATTTGGCTTTGTAGTTTTGCATATTCACTTGTTTGACCTTATAATCTCCTTCATAGATACCTTCCAACTTTATCCAAATCTCTTTAGCAGACTTTAGACTTCTCACCTTTATGAGGTTCAGAATTAGAAAGACCACTCAAAATTGCATTGCTTGCTTTGCCAATGTTTTCATAATCCTTGATCGCATCATCACTTGTTGGACCATTTGTAGGCATAGTATAACCTTTTTCAACACATTTCCAAACTCCAAATCCAAGAGAAACCATAAAGGACTCCATCCTAGCTTTCCAATAAGTAAATTTTGTTCCATTGAACAAAGGAGTTTTGACACCTTTCCTATGCACCATCCAGATCTACCTCAAGCGGTTAAGCTTCTTCTAGGGAACCACAACTTTGATACCAATTGTTAGATGCACAAGACAATTGAGAGGGGGTTGAATTAGTTTTATACTTTAAACATCAAAAACCCTCACCAACATTCAGATATTCTTAAGCCCTTAAACCCTTAACAAACATTAAACCCTTATCATGCATTAACAGAATGTAAACATGTAAATAAGTAATGTAAACACATCCAAACACAGAAGAACACCAGATTTAGGTGGAAAACCCAAGAATGAAAAAACCACGGTGAGTATTAGCTCACTAACATATGAATTGCAACACAAAATACAATAAGGATCACTACCAAGTGCTCACTGCTTAGAAAGATAAAGAAAGGCTCACTGCCAAAGGGCTCATTATCCATAAGAAAGAAGATTAGAAGAAGGGGTGGCACACTATCAATTTGAATTCCTAATAATGCATATCTCATATGTCAAAGGTACAATTCCATTGAAGCACAAACATCTCATCAAACAAATTGAAATATAGACACCTTTTGCTCATTGCATCAAGAAGTCACAGGCATTAAGGCTCACACTTAGATCATCACACTTGTTGACATTCACATATTTCACATCACACACTTTGCTCTTAATCTACACAACAATTCTCCTTGCATTTATACGCTTCACGGCCTAAAACAATCTCAGTTAGGTTGGCCTTAAGGAAACATATACACCTCAACCATGCAACATCAAATAGGTCAACACCAAACATTTCCACAATATAAAGAAGTGAATCCAAACCATGCCACTACTTAATTGAGATGCAAATCTACACCAACACACTTCTCAACACTTCCTCAAACAAAAATTATCCTTCGCAATTAGGGCTAGCAAACTAGGTCGGCCAAACCTATATTAACACTAATAAGCAACTCCAAACACACTTCTCAAGGTCTAGAAACATCTCGTGGACCACACAACAACATTCCAAAACATCTCAAAATATTCACCACAACTACTAAAACCACCTGAAACTCAAGAACACTTTCATTTTGTGCAACTAGACATACTGGCACAAACATCCAAAACACCAGAAAACTTTTTGGAACAACTTAGTGCTTAAAAATTCAAAGAAAGGTAGATACAAATGATATAAGCACATTCCCAAATCTGCAACACCAGAACCTTCACTACGGAGAAATGTAGAGCAATCTCACTTCTCCCTAACACCTTGTTTCACTAGACAGACATATTGTCAAACACATCTTCCACTGTAGTATGATCCAAAACCTAAAACTCTAGGTATGACACCTCTGAACACCTCTAATCACCATATCCAAACCACATGAGCATATCTTCAATCATGAAGAAATGCAAATGAAAACACTAAACACCGCTTTGTCACACTAAACTCTTTTTTATTCAAATTTTCTCAAAAGCACTTGGAAACCAAGTGAACCAACTTCATTAGAAACATTACTAACATTTTTGTAACACATCTACAACATTTGTAACATGCAACACTTTTCAACCACAACAATCTCCTCAAACACAAGTCAGGCCAACAACCTCTCCAACTATACTGAAGTAAGGCATCAATGACAACACCAGCATGTGTTGACATCAATACCAAAAATTCTAGACACATAATTAATACCAGTATCATTTCAACACTCTCTCTATACAAAGGGTTGACATCAATGATAACACCTAAGTAACTCACAAACACCTCAAGCTTCCAACATCTCCAAACTTCCAACATGTTAAAGTGTACTTTGATTTCTAAGATAAATAAAGACTAAGATCTACATCATCATCATCATGTAATCACTCAATATATCTCTAGATGTGTTATTTAATATTAATTATCATTGTTAATTTGTCTTGTTGAAGTACTTTCATGTAGAATAACCCATTCACCTATCAAGTAAACAAATCATAAACAATGTCCTTAAACCCTAGCTTAAGTAGTTTAACTATCTCGAAGATGAAGGTGAATAATATTTTAGGTGTATATTTATAATATCAATCATATGTGATATATCAAGTTTGTAACATGGGATCCAACTTGTGGAACTCAAGAATGAACTTTTTTAGATAATAGAAAATCCAAGGCAATCATCATATGATGGTAGTCAATTATCTAACGATGATAAATTGATTATGGATAACTTCAACATGTTTCTTCCATCATTAGTGTTAGAGCCAAGTAATCGTAACCCTCACATTTAATTTTGGCACATTTATAGAAATTATTGCACCCTTATCCACACTTACCTTGATACATTCACTTCCTACCTCAAAATAGTCATGTTGCTCTATGATTCATTTTTTAATTGCTTTATATTAATTGGTTTAATCCTAATGCACATAAGAATGACTTGAAATTTAAATTTTAAGTTTCCTGCCCCTTCTAGTAGAACTTGTTATAGGAGAACTTACCACGTGTACATGTGACACGTTGCTATATCATTTCATTTAAAGACATTTGATGTGTAATTTATTTTTAAATAAAAAATGTATGATTGGAGAAAATCACTACAACACTTCAATTTTTAAGGGAAATAAAGAATCATAGGCCATATACATATTATCATATGTTTGTTTGATATCACTCATAATCTTGAATCCAACCCACTAAAATGGTTTGAACTAAGAGAACCCATTTAATTTTCGAGTCAACAAACTTCTAAATGATGTCCTTAAACACCACCTTGACAAGTTTATCTATTTAAAAGACATGGACAAATAGGTTTTTAGGCACACATAAATTATCAATTTGAATATATTAAACATAAAAAAAATTTGGCTATTAGACATTGGTGCCTCTTTTTTATCTTTTTGTTTAAAAAGTGCTATATTCTACATATGGTTGTTAAGCTTGTTATTGGCTCTTTTTGGCTTGAAAATTTAACTCTTTGCTCTCTGTTATATACGACTATCTAGTCTTTTGTTAGCTATGAACTTTATTTCTGGTTTGTTTCATGGTTCGACAATGGGGAATTGGTTAATGTCTTATCTGGTAAGGTTAATTCTTGGAAACAACTATGGATTAGACTAATTGCTATTCTACTGTGATGTTTTGTCGATGTTGATAGTTTGCTTTTGATTATGCTAAGGAGTATGAGAAAAATGTAAGTATCTCTGGGTTTGTATCCTATGTGTTGTTTCTATGGTTATTAGTTGTTCTTAACTGGTTGTTTGATCCAGTCTATTTTGCTGTCCTTCTTTATACGGGATCAAGGCCCTAACCCTACTTACTTAATTAAAAACATAGAACAATTTTATATGATAAATCAAGTTTGTGACACCTGATATCAAAATATTGTGCCCAAGAATGAACTATAAAGTTTTTTGAGATGACATGGACTCTCACATAATCAAATCACACAATGATTATTAATTATCCAATAATGGTGAATCAATTTTACATACCTTAAACACAATATTACTCCATCATTAATTTTAGAGCTAAATACCCCTAACCTTTGCATTTGATTTTCATGGTTATTGCAATAATATGTCCCAATTTTAATTAATTTGGCTTAATTTATGTTCATTTGATTGCATTGTTTTACTAACTTAGATACATATAAAAATAGATTTATTCTCTTACATTTTTTATGAACTCATCTTATACTTCTAGGGTTTTACTATCATGTCCCTTTTAAAACAATCAATAATATTCTAAGTGAGCCAAATCATTTTATTTTTAAAAGGGAAACTTAAATATTAATATAGGTCATATGCAATGTTTAATAAGTGTTTTTAATACTTTATTCAAAATGTAAATCAAAAAGATACTTTTGGATGTAATTTAAAAGTATTTTTAATACTTGGAAAGAAAAAGAAAAGAAATAAATAAAAATAAAATTGAGGGCTCAAAGTCAAGCAATTATAAAAGAGAGATCAAGGCTCAAAGTGAATCATCTAGTTTTGTCATCTCACTATTCCTTCTATTTTGGAGATTGAGGCATTCAATGGTGAAAACCCTTGGTGTTGGAGATTTAGAGGATGAAAAACCTATTGGCTTTCCATGGTTAGATTTGGGAATGAAAAGAATCATCTTTATTTGAGGTGATTTTGTTCAAGGATCACATTTGGGATTATATATTGAAGTCATTTTCAACTTGCTATAGTGATTTGAAGTCATTTCCAACTTACTACAATGTCACCACAATGCCACTATAGTGATTTATGAAAAAATATAGGTTGTGGAGGTTTGAATTGATTAATATTTGTAAGAAAATTAGATATATATTTTATTAGAATATCTAAAGGCATTTTTTCAATTATTTGTAGGCCTAATATGGATAATTTATGAGGTTTATTTTTGTTGCATTGTTGATTATATTAGTTATCATAAAGAAAAATAAAACATGGGGTTTCTATGTTGGTGTTTCTATGTTTATTGTTGTTGGTGTGAATAAAGTCTTGTAGCTAGTTAATTATTTACTAGGGACTTAGGGGACTTATTTACATGTTAAGTTTACTTAGGATATAAGCTTTCTTCTACAAGTCTTAGTTGTCTTATCAATAATTTACATTATCCTAGGTAGTTATGAGTTAGTTGTCTCATGTGATAAGATTAAGACACTTGCCATGATCTTGTCTAATCCTATCTCTCACCTTGCCTTTATAAGAAAGGAATCTCTTGCATATTTTGCATCTTGATCATATTGTATCTTATTGTAATTCTTGTTGGTGAAATAACATCTTTCACTGTTGCTTCTCTCTATTGCTTGTGGAAGTTATTTGGTGTTGCGGATTGAAAAACTTGAATTGCTCACTTCAACAATTGTTGCTATCATAATTTATCTAGCAACTCATTATCCAATTCTACTTTCATAATTGGTTTATTTCGGTGTATAAGGGTGTAATGCGAAAATATCAGTATTGGTCGAATTACGCTTGATCCATGAAGAATCGAAGCATAACAAAGCCACTAATACTCGAATCTCAACAAGATCAATCAAATGAAATTGAAACTAAACATTTTATGAAAACCTAACATACTAAATCATGAAAGCTTTTAAAACATCTACTCTAATCCATCTAAAACTTATCTCATTGTGGAATTTGTGCCGTGTTGATGTGGAACGACGACCCTTTCCCAATCTAGAACCGACAGTCCTTGTTGGTCCATGTCAATGAGTTGTGGTTATACTAGGCATATTTCAGTTGGTTGGTTGTTTGAGACAGAGGATGTTATGGATATCATAAAGAGGGTGTTGTTCTCAAATAGGTCAGCAACATCAAGGGTAAAGTCATCTAAGGTCATATCACGTGATGTAGGTGACCAAGAGGAAGCCTCAACTCGTTTAACGAAAATACCTTTGCCAATAAGTGTGACCTTGCTAGTAGTACAACCTAAGCCAAGATTTTTTAGTCATTTCTCAGGAACAATGGGTTCTAGTAAACCATTGTCATTTTGTCCTAGCTTCTCATTCTTCTTATATCCCATGGTCTGCATTAGTTATAGGCCTTTGTTGTCATCTTCCATGGGTAGAACAGGAACAAGTCATTCATCTTGATAGAGGAATTTAGAGATATCTTGCTCATTGATGTCTTCTTGATTCAGTTCTCCCCACTTGGTGAAGGTAGTAGTTGTCATCTCAATTTTTTCTGGTTCTTTGGTGCAAGATGTAGGTTTCTCGTGGGATTGAGGAGAAATAGGTAATTCTCCTAAGACAAAGGTGTCTTTCAATAGTTTGTAGTTTCCACAACCATCATCTTGGATCATTGCTTTGACATTGGGTATACTTTTCACAATGGGTACTTTTGATGCTGAGGTAGAGGCTAGGGATGATGAGTCAATAAATGAGCTTGATGGTGTAGGTCCTTCATAATTTTTGGGTATTTGTGGGATCTTATAGAGCTTGGCCTCAAGACTTTTGCAATAGTAGAAAGGCTCAGGATCTCCATGGATAGTGATGTCTTTGCCTTCAAAAGGAATCTTCACACACTAATGATAGGTTGAGGCTACAACTTTTAGAGCATGGGTCTAGGGTCTACCAAGTAGTATGTTATAAGGAAGATCAAAATCAAGTACTTAACATGTAGTTTCTGCAATAAGAGGTCCCACTTGGATTGGAAGTGCAATAATTCCTTGTGATACCTGTTCTTGGTCGTCATATGCTCTGATGGTAGTACTCTTTGTATTCTCAATAGTATCTTCTAAATAGCCTAGATTCTTGATCAACTATAGGGTGCAAATGTTCAGACCAGCACCTCCATCTACCAAGACTCTTTTGACCTTGTTTTTATGAATGACAACCTCAAGGTGTAAAGCACAGTTATGAGATGGTTGTGACGATAAATCTTGCTCAGAGAAGGTGAGAAGATGGTTGGCGATATGCCCTACTATAGCTTGAAGCTGATCGATATCAATGTTCTCAGGAACGAATGACTCAAACAAGGCTTTATCCAATATTTCCCTATGTGCAGGGGATAACCTTAAGAGTTCTAAGATTGATATTTGTGCGTGGGTCTGTTCAAGTTGATCTACAAGATTGTACTTAATAGGATTAGATGTGGGAAAAGTAGGTTGTGTCCTAGATTGAGCTGGGACAACTCCTTGAATGGTTATTTTGCCACGTTGTGTGGTGACTCCACATTTTGAAATAGCTCCTTCGATGGTGACAACAGTGATAAATCTCATAGGAGGCAACTAAATTGGAATAGGTGTGTTGTACGTTGGTGTAATCCTTAGCTTTGCCACTGTTGTTTTCTTTGTTATGATTGGGCATAGGGGTCTTGTATATCTTGAGATCCGGTTCCTAGCTGGTACCTCAATAGATATGGTATCGTTCTCTATGAGATATTGGATGATATTCTTGAGTTTCATACAGTTTGTTGTTTTATGTCCTTTGATTTTATTGAATTCATAGAGATCACACTTGTTGTACTAGGATGGCTTCTCTCATGGTTCTTGGCAGTTTTCAAAGTTAGGAAGTGTTATCAGATTTGACTCTACCAATTTCTTCATGGTCGTCTCGATGGGTTCCGATAACTATGTATATACATGTGTTTGGGATAGTTGTTCTTGTTACCGATGTTACTGGTTTGCCTCTATTGCATGTTGGTGTTATTGATTTGATTGTTCTGAGGTGGTACCATTTTTTGCGCAGTTGGTTGGATGTTAGCAACTTGATTGTTATTGGATCTAGGAGCACTTAATATGACCTTAACGTCTACCACACTGTCGTTTGTTACCTTTTTATTCTTATCCCATACACATGGTTTCTCATTTGAACTAGTTAAAGGACATTTGTCTTTATAAGCTTGAGTATTTCCTTGTGAGATTAGGGCTCTTTCAATGTTGAGGGCTCTAGGAACAAGTTTGTCATACGATGTGATACACTGCATTTTCAAGTGGAATGATATAGATTTGGATCAAGGTTGGTTATAATGATTCCCACTTGTTGTTTGTCGAGAAGAGGCCACTTGCTTTTACTATCTCTTTATCTCCATCATTGTAAGAAATTAGTGAAGGTTTCTCCTAGATTTTGTTTAAGAGTGTACAACTCTTCTAGACTAACGTCCATGTCAAGATTGAACAAGAAGTGATCAATGAATTTGTTAGTGATTTCTTGAAAAGTATTGATACCAGGAGGAAAATGAGAAAACCAATCCATAGCAGTACCTGTTAAACTTCTAGGGAAGAGGCACATTAGATATGAATCATTGTAAGCCACTTCCATGCACATGACATTAAATTCTTTGATATGGTCGACATGAATTCCTCTCCCTCTATATTTATTGAACTTGGGGATTTCAAAACTAGGAGGGAATGGTATCGTTGTTATGTTTTGATCAAATGGGTAAGGACACAAGTTTTGTGTATGAGGTTTCTTTGTCTTGCCCATGCGAAGGTCTTGCATTTCTTGTGAGAGTGCTTTCAATTGTGATGCTAGATGATCTTGCAGATTGGGTGGTGGAACATATGGTGGGATGACAGATGAGTTATATGGGGTGTATGAAGGTGTGAGGTTTTGTGAAAGTGATGAATATGTTCCTGATGTGTTTGGATTGACGATGTTGAAATGAGGACAATAGGAATGTTGTTGTTGTTGTTGGACGTATTATTGAGCTAGTAAGGCTTTTTGTTGAGATTCTTGTTGTTGTTACGCCACTAGGGCTTGTTGTTGGGCCTAATGTTGTTATTGTGCTAATAAAGTTGCTTGTTGTTGTTGCATGACTTGTTGTGCTGCTAAGGCTACTTGTTGGGCTTGTTGTGTGATGGTCGCTTGCTGTTGTTGTTGTGCTAAGATTTCTTGTTATTGTTTTTGTTGTTGTTGTGTTAAGCTTGTTTGTTGTTGTTGTTGTACTAGGGTTGCTTGTTGTTGTTGTTGTTTTTTTTGTGCCAAGGCTACTTGTTAAGCTGCTAAGGATGCTTGTGTGTGCTTCTTGTTGTTGTTGTTGTTGTTGTACGACTTGTTGATAAGTTTGTCGTGCTTGTTGTAGAACTAAGGCATGTTCTTTCAATGTGGGATCATGTGGTTGTTGAGAAATTTGTAGAGCTATCATGTACCGCTTCCCATTGATCACGATTTTCACTGCAACCACAATTTTATATGGTGATTTGGAAGAGCTTGGCATTAGCTTGTTACCGCTTGGGTCGTTCCCTTGGGGTGAGTACTTTTTCCCACCAAGGTAGGCCCTCTAAAGGTGAACAATAGTGAGGAAGTACATTCGTAGTTCGATCATCTTTTCTTGCATGAACAAAGAGAGAACACATGCTATGCCTTTTTCTCACACTAGCATGGATGTTCAATTTTAAACCCAATTGAAAGATGTGGGTGATTTTGCAAAGTGTTAGAGAATGTTTTTATTTCTCAAGGTCGCCAAATGGCGTGAGATAATTCCATATGCATCCACTAACAACCTTGAAAATCACAAAACATAGCAAATAGTTGTAAATGTTAACCCTTCAAAGTAGTGATGAGTTCGTTTTAAGCACCAAATGAAATGTTAAGTTGCCTTGTTCAATTTTAAACCCAATTGAAAGATGTGATGTGAGGGTTCAATTTTATCCAACTTTGAGCATTCATTTTAAACCAAATTGAACTCTAGTGCATTTCATAAAACAGAAAGTAGAAAACATGAAATTGGGTTATAATTTCCCCCAAAGTGTCAAACACTTGTTACAATCATAGAATTTGAGATATAAGAGAATTTCTTTCACTTTTGCTCCACATCCTTAAAACTTACAAAACCCCTGGATGGCGGTCGCTGAACACGATAGCATTGCAATTTGAGATTTGGGCATCGCTATGGTGAAAATGGGCATCGCTCTGCAACAAAACTAGTGAGCATGATTGTGTCGCTATTTTGATGGGTGTCACTGCTAATGATGGCGTCACGATTTGGAATTTAAAAGCATCAGACTGGTGAGTTTGAGCGTCATCATTTACATTTTTTGATACCTCTAGATTAAATATGCATTGCCATATTTAAATCAACATTGGCAGATTAAATACGTGTCGTTGTTTCAAATTGACAAGGCATATGGCGACGCTATTGAAATAACATTGTTGTTTGTGATTTGAGCGTCGCTGCAACTTGCAAAACAACATAAAAATATAATTTGAGCTAAAAAACAATTAGATTATTGATTTTCCCTCCTTTTAGTGCCAGAATGTGATGCGAAAATATCAGTATTGGCCGAATTACGCTTGATCCATGAAGAATCAAAGCATAACGGAGCCACTAATACTCGAATCTCAACAAGATCATTACAATGAAATTGAAAATAAACATTTTATCAAAACCTAACATACCAAATCATGAAAGCTTTCAAACATCTACTCTAATCCATCTAAAACTTATCTCGTTGTGGAATCAATGTTGTGTTGATATGGAACGACGACCCTTTCCCAATGTCGTGATCAGTGAGTCTGTTTCAGTCGATTCTATGGAAGAGAATCGATGAAACTATTGTGATTGATGTATGAAAACCTAGATTATGCTTAAAATGAACATGATGCAAGCTAAGTTACCATGATTTTATGCTACAGATGATCTAATTATGCTATTGCTAAGCTAATCTAAGCTAAAATTATGCTAAAAGATGAAAACCCTAATTCATATACAAACTAAGATGGATGCATGGAAGCGATTAATGGATGCTCTAAGCTACTATGCAATGAAAATGAACTAAAGTAAGCTAACAAGTGAGTAAATTGAGAGTATGGATGCAAGTGAATTCAACAACATAAGTTTGCAATTGAAAGATGGATGCATTTGTCTCCAAATAGTGATCTATTTATAGGAGATCAAATGAGGATGAATGGTTGAGATCAAAAAGCTTAATCAACGGTTCAAGATGAAGGGGATGAGAGGCATGGATCACGGATTCTCATCAATGGATGAGAATGCATGATAAAAGTTAATCAAGGGATCACACTTGCCTCAAACAAACACACTTTTGACCTGCTCACACAGGTCAAAGGTAACTTGCTCAAGAGGTTGAAGGTTTAGCTTGTTCAAGAAGCCAAGTGAGTTGATTGGAGGAGAGAGGATATTCCTTAGAATATTCCTTTTTCTTAGAGGAAAATTAGTTTAATTGCTAATTAAACAAGATTTAATTTATGCAATTAGGGGATTAGAAGATTTAAGAGATATTTATTAAATTAAATGATTTAATAAATGGGGGAGGGGTGAAATGATATTTAATTAAATAACTTGGAGTTATTTAATTAAATAAGATGACTTAGGGAATTAAATTAAATATTTTGATTTATTTAATTTAATGAGATAAGTGTTAGTGCGAAAAGAGATGAATTAACCCAATTAAATTAATTAGGCCAAATAGATGAAAATGATGCAATTAATTAATTAGCTAGGCTAATTAAATCAATTAAGCGAAAAAAGGATGGATTAAAGAGGAAATGATATTAGTAAATCTGATTTAAATGTATGACATCAATTAGGACATTTTTTAGTGTCTACAAAGGGTTTTATAAATATTGGTGAATAATGGTATCATTTTCCATAAGAAACTAGACATGAATCAATAGTCAGATTTGTTATATTTGACACATACAATTCATATATGTTGTTTATGTTATATTTGAAGATGGATATTGACATTATGAGGGTTTGAATTTGTTGTTTGGAATTTTAAGTTTGATTTACAAG
Organism: Sequoia sempervirens; assembly: GCA_007258455.2. Taxonomy (NCBI): domain Eukaryota; kingdom Viridiplantae; phylum Streptophyta; class Pinopsida; order Cupressales; family Cupressaceae; genus Sequoia; species Sequoia sempervirens. The sequence goes on along the minus strand of VDFB02013510.1, from coordinate 121,852 downwards.
GGTTTACAATATTATATTATTGCTAATCAACTAGGGTTTAAAATCTACCTTATTCATTTAATTATTGTTTCAATTTTCACATATTTGATAAACCATCCATTTCCTAGAGTTGTCCAATTGGGGACATTACAATTACCTTCTAAATCAATATTTTTCAAAAAATATTTTGAGTATTTATCCTTTTTTATATTTGTTATGTTTGATTTTCCTTTTTATTAGTACTTTATAACCTACTCTCATTTTAGGGTATGTGTTTCATTGTATAAGATTGCTTTTTCCCACCCTATCCACCCTTAGGGTTTCATTTTTAAATATAATTTATTTCTATTATTTTAATTTCATAAATTTGAGAGTAATTATTTGTTCTTCTATTTCTTTCTCCTTGTCACATTATTTTATTTATTCCACAAGTTTCTCATGATTATAATCTTCCTTTATGAAGGAGTGCTAGTTTAAACCCTAACATAACTACTCAATCCAATGATGATAAGTTTCATTATGGTGTTTGTGTTGAGAAAAATTGAAAGGAGCACAAAGAAAAAATTATTATGACCATGATGCATATATTTACTAAAACAATATTTTTCTCTTAAAATTCAATTTCTTATTGAATCACTCACTAATGCATTGTCTCCTTGATAATTTTCTACTCTTTTGCATAAGGTAATAGTGGTTGCTCCATTTGGCATGAATATTATTCATGGTATTGGTATTTTTTCAACTTATTTTAATATTGTATCCTCTTATTTTTCATCTTCTATTGAACCTTCTCCTTCCACAATTACCACTTCTATGGTTACTACCACTCAATTTGTCACTCCTTACATCACACCTAATTATTCATACCTAATTCTAGTGGCCTATCTTCTATTATCTTCATTTAGAATTCCACTTACATCTCATTCATCCACACACGTACCTACTAGTGGTATAAATATTTCATATCTTATTTCTCACACTATTCCTCCCTTCCATAAAATGTTCACTCCACTTTACAATGTGATTTTTCCTTCCATGACCATGAAATTGTATTTTGCTACTCATCCTCATTACACTTCCTCCAATGTATCTCAAATTATTAACATCACTATTGTCCCTACCTCCACCCTAGATACATATTGTAAAATATGGCTTAGAGCCTTAAGAAGCAAGTGAATGCTATACCTAATAACAAGGATCCCATCATGTATAATCCTCCACATCGCAAACAAGTTGCTTGAAATTGTTGCATATATGTTTTGTCATAGGTTTGTTGCGTCAATATTTGAACTATACAATATAAAATATAATCATAATGTTCATTAGAAATATTTCAATGTGACATGTTTAGAGTACAAGAAGAATTCAAGAAGAATTTGTTACTTTATATAGATTAATATATTTTTTATAAGTGTCTGCATATTTATTTTTCATGTTTATTGAGAATGTTTATATAATTTGAAATTCATGATCATGTTATATTCACATGCACATCGAAATGGGGGTAAAATATAAACCTTAAAGTAGCACATAAATGACATTTTATATTTATTTTATCCTCACCCCATTGGGAATGTCTTAATATAATAACAGATTTGAAGACAAGAAACGATTAAAGGAAAATAACATAAACATAATGCAAATCTACAATACCCTTTACCTTAAATCACCTTGCCCCTCAAATAGAGTTGAAGTAGAGTGCACCTTTACTCCACTTGATTTTCTCTTTTGAAATGATTGCTTGCTTAAATGAATGTGGTTTCTCAATAGTGAAACCAACACAACCTTGGTATGGAAAATTATTCATAATGGAAAAATGACAACATATACTTGATAGAAAAAGACTTGATGATAATGAAGGGTGAAGAATTATATTTATAGATTCATGGTTTGAGGAATGGAGGGCTAAGATGTTTCCAAAATATCGAGGGTTTAGATTAGAAGAGACGTCTCAAACAAGAGGAAGAGGACAAGTGTCATTAGAGGGTTCAATGAGAAGAATGACTATTGAATAGATATTGGACAAGAAAATGGGAGATTGTGGTAGGATTCCTAAAATAGACAAGATTTTAATGTTTTCCTATTCCAAGGGAGGTGGGAATTTAAAATATAATTTATTGTTAGAAGAGAGGTGGCCCCATGCATAGTCAAACCTAAAAGTGATATTTATCTTTATTGGATTTATGAATGATGAGGTGGAGGGTTATTGGAGAATGTGCAAGCTTACACATGTGAAGGGGAAGAACACACGTAATATGATGACAAGTTTGGAAGTTGGAGTAATATTAAACTAGAGAAAATGTTAACGAGGAATTAAGAAGGGATAGATTAGTTAATTAGTTAGGATTAGAAGAATTGTGGGGTAAAGACTATGGTTGTATTAAATAAATTAATCAACCTTGGAAGAAAGGGTAATATAATTAATTATGGGGGCAAAAAATAACTAATTAAATAACTATTTAATTAATTACAAAAATATGGTAAGGCAATGGATAAGGAAAATAAATAATTAAATATTTATTTAATTAATTATGAAATAACAAGTTAATTTTAGGGTGTCTACAATATCAATAGCAAGCATACTCTTGTATTAATCTTAGCTCCTCAATTGATTCATTTTCCCATTTGTTTCATTTTTATTTACACAAATTTATGCACACTTGCCATTTACTCATCATAATCACACCCTCATTGACACTCACTTCCATATTTCACTCAGTGCCTTGAAACTATTTTCTTATCCTAGGGTTCATTTTTTTGTAGCTTTCAAGATTATCCTAGTTGAATCTAAAAGTGACCTTGATTTATTCAAATCAACAAATTAAAATTTTAACATTTCCCCCCTCTTATACTAGTTATTTATGGGTTGACTTAACACACATTTTGTTGGAAATAGGATGCCATTGAATTGCAATCCTAAACATTATTTATTTCATGTATCTCCTAAGTCCCTGGAAAGTGTTCTCAAACACTAGGATTAGAAGGAGATTAATTTTGAATGAAATAATCATGTTAATTGGCATTTTTAATTAATTCTAAATGTTAAGAGCATGTGAGGGCATCCAATATGAGTTCCTAAATAATAGGGGCACATGGGGCGCCCACATGGAAGGTGACACTCACCTTGAGTTAAGTTAACTGTTTGGAGTAAAAGATAACATTTTTGAATGCATGTAAAGATCCTATGAGTTAGGGATTGTTTTTTACATGCATGAAGTTCAGTTTAGTTTAGTTCAGAATCAGTTTAATTTAGTTCAGTTCAGTTCATTTCAGTTATTGTTCAATTATCTTCAGTTAGTTTTAGTTGAATGCTAGTTGACTTCAGTTAACTTGGAATGCATGACTAATTACTTGAGTTGCATGACAGATAACAGGTGACTACCTTCAATTAACAAGGGATGACCATTCTTGCATGAATGGTGGAGAGATATGTTTCAGTTAACAGAGAATGAGTTGGACTCACCCTGGGCGCCCAATTTGGCTTCTTGGAGTTAAATCTTTTGCATGCTAAGATATTTCAGAAAGCTGAGTTAAGTGGGCCCATTCTTGGGCGCCAACTTTGAGGATAAGCTTTGAAGATATCTTTGGAATAAAGGTTGATTTATGACTTCAGTTTGGGATGCCCAAATGGATGGAGTTGATTTGACATTGTTCTTCATGGTAGAACTCTACTTGCAAGAGATAGGTGTACCTTTTAGGAGATAGGGATTGAGCATTGTAATTGTAACTCTTTCAGAGTTTACAAAGTTGTTTATTGCCTATTTATCTCAAGCAAGTTGAAGAGAGTTATTATTAGTTTTATTGCAGGTTGTGAAGAAGATTTGGTGAAGGAAAAAGAAGCATTCTCAAGCAAGAATTGGAGTTATTGTAATCTACTTCAGAGATTAAATAATACATTGATTCTTGGTGGAGTTTTTTTCCTAAAAGGGTTTCTCCACGGTATATGTTGTGTATCTTCTAATATCCTATCTAATTCTTCTACAACCTGTTGTCTTCATTCTACAAATGATAAAATGAATTAATCAGATAATCACCCACAAAGAATTTGTAACAAAGAATACATATTTAGATCAGCAATCATAAATTTTTACAAAGTATTAAGCTACATAAACACCTCAATTTTCAACATTTGGTATCAGAGCTGAGGTTGGGTAGAGTATTGGGATGCCTTTCTCTTAAAAGATTGGAAGTTTTTGGGCTATGGTGGGAGCTTTTATTATTTTTGTTATTTGCTGATTTTGAAAAATAAGTTTTGTTACAATGAATTCTCATTTAGATATTGAAAGGATCAATGGATCTAATTATGAGATGTGGAAATTAAAAATGGAGGATCTCCTTGAATATAGAGATCAGTGGTTAGTTGTTGGTAATGAGACAAAGTCACTTACAACGATGTCAAATGAGGATTGGGCTAAGCTTGATAAGAAGGCAAGAGGAACCATAAGATTATGTCTTGTTGATGTTGTTCTCTTGAATGTTTCAAAAGAAACTACTACATATAAGTTGTGGAAGAGAATAGGTGATATTTATCAAACTAAAAGTCTTACTAATAAGTTGTATCTGAAAAGATAGTTGTATTCTTTAAAGATGAAAGATGGTGATTATGTTGCAAATCATTTGAATGCTTTTGATTTGATTCTAAGTTAGTTAGCATTTGTAGATGTAAAGCTAGAAGATGAAGATAAATGCATATTGCTACTTTTTTCTTTACCAGAATCTTGGGAAAATCTAATTGTAGTGGTAGTGGTGTAGATCTGAATATGGACAAAATAATTCGTAATCTCCTATCAGAGGAGATGAGGAGGAAGTCTAAAACAAAAATACAAGATGCGTTGTTTGTAAAGGGTAGGCTTGAGAAAAAGGAACCTAAGGGAGACAAGGAAGGGAAGGGTAAGTCCGAAGGATATAGTAAGGTAAAGTGTTGGAACCGTGGGAAATCGAGACATGTGAAGAAAGATTGTAAGAACAAGAAAGAGAGTTCTGATTCTTCTACAGAGGAATCCTCGGATGACAATAATGATGCATTGGTTTTTTCAGTTAATATTGTTTGTGATAACTCTTTGCTTCATGTTCCAGAGTGATCTTCATAGAGAGGATGGTAGTCACAATGCCATGTGTGACTTGGTACCACGGTTCAGTGGGAGTTGTTGGCAGTGACGTGGATGCATCATTGGAAAGGTTATCTCTATGTGATTGGAGATATGGTTTCTTGGTTTAGAGTGTATTTGTTATGATGTCATGTTATACTCTTGATACTAGTTTAGAGTTTGGCAAATTACATGTTCTCTTGAGACCAGGATGTATATATGTGATGGTTCATGTGATTTCCTAGGAGGAGATGGTTAGATCATGGATTCCATGTTTATGTTCAAGATTGGAGCTTTGACATTGATCTTGTGTAGTTCTCTTATGTATTGGGTACATTAATAATTTTCTTGATTACTTCATGAAAGTGTTGTGTTGCATTTGGAGTTTGGCATCGATTGGTTGGTTACAGGTCCTCATGGATACTTGGAGAAATAGGTGAGGCTTAAGTTCTCTTATGGTAAGAGATATATGTTGGAATGGTTACTTGTAAGAAAATCTATTTTTAACAATAAAGACCAAGAATCCTACACCTTGGTTGAATGTGAGTTCAACATACTCGGCGGTTTCACATGCCTCCAAAGAGGCAATTTGGTTATAGAGACTTGGGAAAGGTATTGGTTTTAATTGCAAGTAAGTTAAACTTGAATGTGATAGTCAAAGTGCTATGTGTTTAACCAAAAATACTATGTAGTATGCTCAAACTAAGCATATTGATGTTAATTATCACTTTGTGCGAGAAATGGTTGAGAGTGGGAAGGTATTAATTGAGAAAGTTGACACTTTAATTAATGTTGTAGATTATCTTATGAATCCAGTTACTATAGATAAGTTCTCTTGGTTTTAATCATTTGCTTGGAGCTTCATGCTTATGTAGGTTGCATTTGAAGTTGGCATGGATTGATTAGTTGGTGCAGGAAGGCCATTGGCCTTGAGTCCTATACTTTATTTATAATAATGATTCCTTGTTTAGAATAATTGCAATGTATAATGTCAAGCGGGAGAATGTTGGAAATAGGATGTCATTTAATTGCAATCCTAAACATTATTTATTTCATGTATCTCCTAAGTACTTGGAAAGTGTTCTCGAACACTAGGATTAGAAAGAGATTAATTTTGAATGAAATAATCATGTTAATTGACATTTGTAATTAATTCTAAATGTTAGGAGCATATGAGGGCATCCAATATGAGTTCCTAAATAATAGGGGCACATGGGGCGCCCACATGGAAGGTGACACTCACCTTGAGTTAAGTTAACTGTTTGGAGTAAAAGAAAACACTTCTAAATGCATGTAAAGATCCTAGGAGTTAGGGATTGATATTTACATGCATGAAGTTTAGTTCAGTTCAGTTCAGTTTAGTTCAATTCAGAATCAGTTTAGTTTAGTTCAATTTAGTTCAGTTCAGTTATGGTTCAGTTATCTTCAGTTAGTTTTAGTTGAATGCTAGTTGACTTCAGTTAACTTGGAATGCATGACTAATGACTTGAGTTGCATGACAAATAACAGGTGACTACCTTTAGTTAACATGGGATGACCATTCTTGCATGAATGGTGGAGAGATATGTTTCAGTTAACAGAGAATGACTTGAACCCACCTTGGGCGCCCGAATTGGCTTCTTGGAGTTAACTTTTTTGCATGCTAAGATATTTCAAAAGGCTGAGTTAAGTGGGCCCATTCTTGGGCACCAAGTTTGAGGATAAGATTTGAAGATATCTTTGGAATAAAGGTTGAGTTATTACTTTAGTTTGGGACGCCCAAATGGATGAAGGAGATGATTTGACATTTTTCTTCACGGTAGAACTCTACTTGCAAGAGATAGGCATACCTTTTTGGAGATAGGGATTGAGCATTGTAATTGTAACTCTTTTGGAGTTTACAAAGTTGTTTATTGCCTATTTATCTCAAGCAAGTTGAAGAGAGTTATTATTAGTTTTATTGTAGGTTGTGAAAAAGATTTGGTGAAGGCAAAAAAAGCATTCTCAAGCAAGAACTGGAGTTATTGTAATCTACTTCAGAGATTAAATAATACATTGATTCTTGGTGGAGTTTTTTCCCAAAAGGGTTTCTCCACGGTCTATGTTGTGCATCTTCTAATATCCTGTCTAATTCTTCTACAACCTTTTGTCTTCGTTCTACAAATGATAAAATGAAATAATCAAATAATCACCCACAAAGAATACATATTTAGATCAACAATCATAAAGTTTTACAAAGTATTAAGCTACATAAACACCTTAATTTTCAACACATTTATGTGATATGTTGCTATGTCGTTGTATTAAAAAAGTCATTTAATGTGCACTTAACTTCATAAGGAAGAACATGCAATTACAAGGATAAAGCCATTATAACATACTTCTAATTTCTATTAGCAATAAATAATAAAATCTACATCATCATCATATAAACCATTTGGACATCTACACATGCTATCTTTGATATTACTCATCATTGTTCATCTAACTTGCAAAATGGGGTTTGACCTAGGAGAACTTGTTCATCTATATAGTCAAAAAACTCATAAATAATGTCTTTAAACACCACATTAACAAGATCAATGATTTGAAAGATGAAGGTGAATAAATTTTTAATCACAATTTCTATTAGATTGAATTTGTGTAGTACAAATCAAATCTATGCAATAGATTGAATCCTTGACACTCCATATCAAGTTCACGGTGCTTAGGAATGAACTAGGCTATAAATATTTTGGAGATGAGAAAAAAATTGAGACAACCACCATATAATGACCATTAATTATCTGACAACGCAACGAATTGATTTAGTACAACTTCACCATCATTCTTCCACTAATTCTAGAGCTAAGTACCCCTAACTCTTACATTTAATTTGCATACATTTTTTACAATATTTTTTAGTGGTTTGGAATGTAATATTTGAAGCTATCTTGTTTATGTTTGACACCTCAAAAGATCTACCTACATTAAATTGATATTCCTTCTCATAAACATCTTTAATAAGTGTGGAAGTAATGTATTTTTATTATATCTAGAGGGAGAAACATCTAATGTCATTGTAAAAAAGTATAGTTGAAAGCAAAACTATTTAAAGCCAAAGTAATTTTTTAGTATAAACTCAAAAATAAGTAAAATAATTAGTAAATAACATAATTGTACAATAAATTAAATTAAAGAAACCATTTTAAAAAAAATATTTAGTAAATAAAATAACTCTATAATTAACTAAAGTACACACCCAATTTATATTTATTTATATTGATAAAAATTTTAAATGTCATATTTTTTAACTAACTTAAAAAGATATTATTTAATATTTCCAGATGAAATATATAATAATAAAAATTGTCTAAATCAAAATATTTTATTAAAAGATATATTTGATTTTTCTACTTTTTATATTTTCTAATAAAAAAAAAAAAATTTAAAAAATCTATAAGTAATTTCAAAACTAACATATTTATCTCAAATAAATCTATAAAAAATATATATTTGAAATAAATAAAAATATAAAAAATATTAAAATAAATAAAAATTATATATATATATATATATATATATTTGAACAGTTCAAAAGGTCACCATGTGGTGGCAAAACCATATATTAACTCGAGAAAAATAGAGTTTAACAAAATGGGAGTATATCCCAAATTTTAGACCCTTGCTTTGCTCAAAGACAAGAAAATTGGAGCCAAAGTACATAACAGACACCCAAAATTCTAGCACTCAACCAACCATTACATCGACCATCTCCCAACCCACCCATCGACACATAGCTAATTACCAACTTATTATAGATTGAACAACCATTAAATTGCCCCAAATAGAGAACAAAGATAAAGCCCAGATAATATAGCATCTAGCCAAACCCACAAACCTCATTCCTCCACCATTCCACAATTGGCGTCACCTACAAGCTCCTTGCCAACAACCTTTCGAACCGCTCTCTTTGGCGCCTTCACCCACACTATCAAACCATGCTCGTCCACCAACCCTTCTTCCTGAATAAACTTTTGTAACCACCCAACACCCTCGTCCAAAGCCAAATCAAGTATGCACTTTAGGAACAATATTCCCCTCATGTTAGCCACACAAAATCTTGGCAGAGAAGACAAGTCCTCAAAAAATATTAAAGGATACCATGATGGGGGTCTTCCATGCTTCTTAATCATATAATATTCACCGGGTAAAGGCACCCCCTACCATCCACATTCTCAAGGGCATTGTCCAACCCTAGGAGAAACTTACCCCATATTAACTTCTTATAGAGCATCCTCACCATCTCCCTTGCATCCCCCGCTTCCAAAACTGTGGCTAAGAGCATGGCATAAATATTAGAATCACATGGTGTTGATTATCAACTTGAAGAAACTCCTTCCCGAGCACCATTTTTACAACATGTAATATCAAACCATGGTGGGTTCTGAAAACTTGCCCCAAACATTTATCCAAGATCTCTCCTAAAAAGGACATTTACCTCTTTGAGCACTCCAACCACACAAGGGTTTCCATCGTAGACGTTGCCACCTCAAGCCTAGACCGCCAAACATAAATGAAAATGTGAGATAATGACTCCAAATAATTGCATATAACTTGGCGTAGATTTCCGCCATCCAACCCGCCATTTCTAATAATCATTCGCACAAACCACTGACCTCCAAATCTGTCCTTTTGATCTTCTCAACCTTTGAGCCTCCCACCAATACCACTGCCAACTTCAAACATAATTGCCACTTTATTGCCCTGTTACCTGATTTTTAGCTTTCAGTTGAAATCAAGTAACTTACTGTTTGTTCTTTTCATGTTGTTTAAACATTTAAAAGATAAACCATAAAACTGCTAGTTTTAATATGCATGAAAGAGTGATTTTCAAATGAATAGATTACATTTTGTCATTTCAATGTTGCAATTACAACAAATGAGAAAGAGAATCATAGATATACAAATGTAGTCTTTTATTGATAATCCTAAAGTGTACATGTCCCTCACAAGCCAAGGGACTAACTCTCTTATTCAATGAAAATATGAAGCAATTCATACATGAATAAGTAAAGTAAACAAACAATGTGCATATAAGAATGGAACCAGTCATTGCCTGAGAATGATTGGTTACAAGTTGCCCAACTGCTCTGTTGCTGCTGCCTCGAGCTACTTGTGTCCTCCCCAGCTGTGTAGTGCTCCTAGCCCCTGCATCTAAAAAAGCAATGATATTAGAGCCAGGCTCTAAGCAATGAAAGATTCAATCCTTACATACACACCTGCCTATGCATGTATAAATTGATCCATAAGTGCATAAAACAAGCATGCAAACCTTGGATGTCTTGGAAAACAAAGAAGTCATCAAACACATCCAACATATGCATTTATTTTCTAACTGTTTGCTTCATGTGCAAATTTAGGACAAGTTTGGTTACTGTTATGATTCAAATCAAATACAACATGTGGGGTAAATGTGGCTCCCACGAGGGTAGAGCCCAACATGCTTTGAAAGGAAAAGGAAATTGAGCAACTTGATCAAAGATTTATCTATTATCAATGCATTAAATCAATATGGAATCACACCAGTTGATCAACTTTCATTATCAGATTCAAAAGATGAAACATATTGTGTTGATATGTCCTTCAATCTTCTTAAGAAGATCCATGATTTGTTTATAAAGGAAGTGACTTCGTAGATGCATCAAGTTCAATTATGCATCTCTTGAACAATGAGGAAGCATTTCAAGATGTGGCCAAACCCCTCTCACCATAACCCTATTGGGCAGTCACAACTCACATAGGAAGGTGAGCTTTTAGGTCACCCACATAGGTGACATGTGGTTGTCCAATAAAGTTAAAATGAGGAGATTGTGTGTATTTATTACACATAACCCAAAAGATAGCAATGGTTGGATCAAGGTCATGATACAAGTACAAGGACAACACCTTTGCAAGAGCTACAGGAGGCAAAGGGGGATTAATATTGTTCATTCATAGGTGTACTTGTGAAAACAAATGCAATTAACTAAAGGCCATTGTCATTGATAAGGACAGTAAAAAATGCATGCTACAATGATCTCATGAGGGACAACAGTAATAAATGTATGCTACATGACATAGAAGGAGAAATTACAAAGTTGACAAGTATGGGAGAGTACTCAAAACAGAGCATAATTGCTTTCATGACAAAGAAACATAGCCACCTATTTTGCTGCCCTCATAAGTGAGATAAATGAAAGTTATATGATGTCTTCTAGATTGGGAACATGATAAGCAAAATTTGAAGTTGCACAAGGATCTATTCAAGGCCTTCTCAATCAAACATTAGACAAACAAATTTCCAAATAACATTCAATGCATGATGGTTTAAGGAAAGGCACAAAAGGAAAAGACATTCAAGAAACATCAACTCTAGTTGACATAGATATATGCCTATTATGAACATGTCATTACAAGAAGTCATGAAAACAATAGCACCCTCATATGATGTGATCAAGATACAATTGCTATGCCATAACACAAGGGACATGGGTCTGCTATTCTCTAAGCATATTACAAAGAATGATTGAGAAAGTTGCCAAATGGTTTCCTCTGGAAATGATGCCTCTAAGTATATTACAAAGAAAGGAAGAGCACTGATATTAAAGATAGCAACGGTCTTGATTGAATTAGAGGAGCTCATGAAATTCAATTGTTGAAACCATCATGAATCATGGTGCTTTAGTGAATAGAGCATAGTCATGAATAAGAACAGTGCCATTGAAGGTTACAAATTTATCTTCATGATTATCTATGAACTTGAAAAAATAAATCAACAGTGAATGCAAGGTGCAGTCATTACATAAAGAAATTACTTATGGAACTGCTATAAAAAAGATGCTATTGTGATAGTGTCTCTACATGTAATACAAGGAATAAGCATGATCATCAAAGGACATGAAATACAGTCCATTCACAACAAGTTTAGAGCATAAGTAAGGAGCAGTCCCAGATTCAATCAAAACAGTGGCAACCATTACTTCTAATGGGGTAGTCATGTGCATTGACAAACATAGATGTGCTTCAAGGTAAGTCACCAATTAATGAGTAGTTTGGTCAATTCAATGCATAAACAATGGGATGCAACAACCAATGAAAGATTATACAAAGTTGTGGAGAAGAAATGAAAATGATAATTGCAGCTGCAATTGTGTAAAAGTGTAATCATTCTATTCTTGAAGAGCAACACTTTCCCATTCCTACTTTATCCTAAAGTTAGGAATACATCCTCTTGAAAGCAATAAGAGTCTACATAAGAGTGAGGGGAGCTTAATTCAAGATTTGCATTTGCTGGGTTAACTTTCAAGGAGCTTTACATTGATAAGGACAGTGACCAAACCCATTTTGGGGTTTTTGTTTTCAAAAACATTCTACAGAAAGGAAGTGCTACAAAAAACCCAGTTAAATGCCCACTAAAAGACACATTTTGCTACAAATTGGGGCTTTCATTGTACCCATAATGTGCAATGACATTTCCTCATTTTTTGACAAAATCTGAAGTTGTTTTTCAGATTGAAAACATACCCATCTGGGTTCATCATAAAGTCTGAGAGAGAAATAGCAATATGGTAAACATTCTACATGAGTCAAAAAATGAAAAGCCATTCATGTGTTATGACAGGCCGTGGTGAAAATTGGCCTTTTTTCTTCAAAATATGGAAAAACCACCTAGGTTTTTTAAAAAATGGAGCCACATTGTTATATTCTACAGGAAAGTGAAATAAACTTACAAAATCATCTGTATTTTTGCAACCAATCTGAGCTTTTCAGGAAAATCAAGAAACCCACTTGGGTTCTTTACAAATAGTTGCAGATTCAACAAAAAAACATGCTATAGGAAACCCAAGTAGGGGTTTTTCGCAAGAATGCAAAATGAAGCAAAAAATCATGAATGGAGAAAACCCAGTTTGCAAAATGGAGGTCAAACCCACAACAAGTTCTTTATTTTTCTACATTCCAAGAAACCCATTTGGGTTGTTAATATTTGTGAAATACAAGGAAGAAATCAAAAGATAACATGAGGGTTTTCATAAATGAACATGAAAGACACATTTTTTCTATTCATAGCCATGACCAATGAGCCATTATTCTCACGAAAACAACATAATATGTTGAGTTTACTTCATGTAATCCAAAAAACCTAGAAGGAAATGGACATTCTTTGCTTTATTCATCAAACTGGAAGCCCGAAAATGACCTATTATTGCTCTGTTTACTTAGAAATCAAAATGGAATAAGTCGAGTGGGACTTAACTAGAGTTTTTTGCTCATTGTTTGCAATATTCAAAACCTTTCTTCCCACAGAGAGCTTCAATCAAACTTGATCATGGCGGCTAATGGAGGAGAGCAACAACAAAATACAAGAAATGGCATATAAGGTGGTTAGAATACTATAGGCCGCTACTGTTTGCTCAACAATGGCTTCCATAATATGTGAAAAAACACAGTTTTTGCCAAGAAAACCAATTTACCTGCTGTTACGGGCTTCTTTTCATAAAAACATGTCAAAAAATTGACATAATTGACCAAAGATAGCACCATTTTTCTGTGGTTTTCCAAACCCCATGGCGGCAGAGTGTTCCAGATTTTCCTTGACCGACAAAATGATGCCTTTTGCCTCATGTCGGTATGTTTTGATTATTAGGGTTTGACCCCTGTTTGAATATCAATGGGATTTTTTATCCCTTATTTTAAAATCAAACATATGGAAAATGCAATGGGGGCCGAAATATGTGTGTTCTCCCTTAGGCATTTTATGCCTTAAGAACTTTTCCCATTTTTTCAAACTTTGCTAAGTCATCAATTTGCAAATGGAGTGTGCCATGCAACAAGTATATGCCTTTGTTTTTTACCTCAACGTCACATTACCTGGAATATGCTTTCCAAGGGGTTTGGAGGTCGACCTATTGACTAGGTATGTTGAAGCCTATAATGCCTTTGCAAACATGTGTTTTGTCATGTGTGATCAAGAATGTAGAATGAGGTAGGTTGATGGTCAAGTGCCTTTGAAACTTTTGGGGGCTTTTAAGATATGATATTATATGTTGCAATTGTTTTCAATTTTTGAAAATATCATATAAGTGATTTGAAAATCACTTTCAGTGTGCTTTTAAATGCAAATGTAATACATATTAATGGTGGGATCCCTTGTCTTGTGCTTAATTGTAAAGTGACTTGTTAAGTGATGTTTTATGAATCACTTAACAAGGTCATTATCTTTAATGTTTTAAAAGCCATGTGTTTTCAAAAACACACATATTGCATGATGAAGAATGTGGTCAAGTCTTTTATGAGGACCAATGATGACTTGCAGAAGTGTGTGATGTGTGGGATGCTATTTTGGGGGAATGGAAGCCAGTTGGAGGCATTTTTTGTCACATTTTTGGGGTGACTATTGACTTGGCCTATTTTTTCTTCATGTGGAGGACATTTTAGAAGGTTCTAGAAGGTTCTTTTGGGGCCTTTTCTGTTTTATCCGACCAAAATCTTCTAGAAACACTTGTGTGAGAGGTTTTGGTGGGTTTTTGGCCTAAGTATGTTCATTTTGATCATTTGAAGGAGTTCTTTCTTTTCCAACAGGAGAATAGCTTACTTTCTTGGAGTTATTTTCATGGAGTTGTATTGTAACTCAGACATACCTAATATGCAATAAGCACTTTGAATTAATAAATTGGAGCATTTTATCTTCTCTCTTCGTGTTTTATGGTATGCCATTAATGGTTGATCAGTCTATTTTGTGAAAAGTCATCTTTCCTTGCAAGCTCGTCCCATGTTTCTTGCATCCATTTGACATAAAATGTATGTTTATAGGTTATAAGTTGTGTTGTTTAGTGGTGTTATTGACTGAAATTTATTTTTCATTTTGAAAACACTATTACAGACCTCCTTATAAATTATTGATGTGAACTACATTGGAAAGTGAGTTGTGTGAGTTAAGCTTTAAGATATTAATTTGAATGTGTAAAGCTATTAACAGGTCTAGGTTGTTTTGGTGCATCACCTTAGGTTCTTTCCAGCATTAGGTTTATTTTATGGAAATTCTTACCCTTATCTCAGAGATTAAGTAGTTAGGTGGCATCAAAAGGGGAAGCCAACACTTATCACTGGAGATCTGCTTTCAAACAGGTTACCCACAACTTGAAAGCAGTCCCATGTTAGTCTAAATCTGGTAAGTTCACTCAAGGCTTAGCAAACAAGGTGCAAATTTGGGGAACTAACATGCCCACCATCCCCCGTGGCAACTTTTGTCAAGTTATCTGGAAAATCTGAAATATATGGGATATTTTATATTCTTCTAATTCACCAAGTATTTGAAGGATGGGGATAACCACTTCCTAAGCTTCCAATTTGGCGTCCAACCTTGCCTGATTGCATTGATAATTATCAATGAGTCACCTTCCAAGAGTATTTTCCTTAGATTCTCTTTTTTTGCCCACTCAAGACCAATCAACACAACCCTAAACTCTGCTTCGTTGTTAGTGCCAACCTCCAAAGGTGTGGACTTGCATAAGATGATATCCCCGTGGTGATCTCTGATCACACACCCAACACCACTAATCCTCGAATTACCTCTAGCTGTTCTTTCAAAGTTCATCTTCACCCACCCCTCCTCTGGAGCACTCCACTTCACACCTGCCCTTGGATTATTGTAGGGATGATCCCCCAGAGTCCCATTAATGGGAGAAAAATTTAAAATATATTATATTGAAAATTTTAAAATAAATAATTTTTTTACTACATTACTTTAAAATTTAAAGATAAACAATAAAAGGAAAAGACAAAAATACAAAGAAAAAAATAAACTTGAAATTATGGAAAAGAAAAAAGTGATTAATTTGAGAACTTGAACACAAAATAAATATAATATAATAAATTCTAATTAAAATCATTTAATTGATAAATTAAAGTTTTTAAATATTATTAAAAATAACTATATATTTTAAATTTAAAAAAAAACTCAAATTTATATATTTATTATTAAGAACAAGTTACTTTAAAAATGCATATTTATTCCTTTATTCTAATTTTAAAAAGATTTAAAATAATAAATATAAATTAAAAATACTTATTTAAGTATCAGATTCTCAAAAATAAAATAAAATAACAGATCAGATTTCTTGACGACAAAGATTTAAAATTTAGTAATAATTGTTGTAAAATAAGGCTTTAAAATTCCAGCCCAGATCGCGCTAGTTTGCGTCTATAAAGGGACTGCTCTTGCTATTACCAAATGAGTCCTCTTCACATCGTGCCACAATTTCCCTCCTTTTTAAATACCCTGGTTCAAGAAAAATGGTGAGCTCCACCACAGAGAATGGAAAGGAAGAAATAACGGCACCAGAGGCAGATGAGAAAGAAGACAATTATAATAATGACATTCGTGGTGCCAACAGAGACAACGCAGAGGAGGAGGAGAAGGAGGAACCGGAAGCGGAAGCGGAAGCGGAAGAGGACGAGGACAAAAATACAAAGGAGATTGCCCTCTTCAAAAAGGGCGAAAAGGTTCTTGCCTACCATGGTCCTCTCATCTACGAGGCCAAGGTTTTTAATTCCTTCTTTCCACTCTAATTGCCTTTGATTTTCCTTGTTTATTCCTCCTTATGAAGGTTACACAGTAATTTCCTCTGTTTTCCTTAGCGGGTTGTTTATTTCGCCTTGTGGAGGTTACACAGTAATTTCCTCTGTTTTCTTTTCAAACCCGCTTTGATGGTTCTCTAGTACAATTCAAAGTAGAAGTGAGAAATTTCTTCTTGTTTTCTTTTATATAAGTTCTTTGCCTTTGGCCATCCTCGGAAAAGATTTCTCATCGATCTGTGAAGTTCCGATAGAGTTTGCTTCCCGTCATTTTTGAGTATTTGACCTTTGAAGCAAAACGAAAGTGAAAAAAATTGTCTCTTCTGTATGCTTGCTACTTTTTATGTTTCTTCTTTTGTTTGCTGCTTAGACAATTTTCTACATGAAAGCCATTACAAATATAATCTATTAATTAATTAAAAACTAATCAAATTTAATTTAAAAAAAAAAAAAAACTGTTTATAGAAATCGATAAGAAAGTTTAAGCATTTAATTAATTAATTATAAAAATTTAGTAAAATTCAATAAACACTTTAATAATTCTTGATCAAGAATTAATAAAAAGTCACACAATTTATTTTCATATTTTTTTATGATGACAATCTCAACTTTCACACACTAATTTCACGTATTTACTTGTCGTAAAAGTAATTCTTATTTTTTAAATGATGGAATGTGTGTTGTCATTAATTCACAACATATCGTATTGTCTTCTTATTTTTGGACAGCATTTAGAAACCTTTGGGGGGACAACCAACAAACACCACACATGAAAACAAAAGACCATGCCACAACGTGTACCAATCAAGACACAATGGCCATGAGTAAGTATAATATGGGGCAAAAGATAAAACAAAACAAAAGACCAACTAGAAAATTACACACAACCATCATGCCTCTTGCCAAAAATAGAATAAATGATGAGGGATTTGATTGTGCTTGATATGGAAAGGATATATCCTATTAAGGCAATGTGGATTGAATGTGATAGGATGGTGGGCAAAAGTTATTTAATAAATAAATAAATTAAATGTAAGTTGTAACACACAAAATATTGTCAATAAATTGGCTCAATATATTACAATCAACTCAATTACCTTGCATTCTCCTTCACCTTTGATTGAGTTATGAGCAGAATGCACCCAAGAAACCTCTGTTGAACTCAAGATAAATGACATTGTTTCAATGAATGTGTGTGGTTACTCTCAAATCTAGTAGCATAATATTAACATTCTTTGGGTTATAGATTTGACAATATTTAAGATTACAATGATTGTGATGTATGAAAATGATGGGTGAGGCTAAATTTATAGAATTTTAGAAATAAGAATGAACGACTTAGATTAATCTTGGATTGATAGTTAACTCCATTGACTATGGATGTGATGGGGAGAGATTGCAATCATCGAGGAATTGAGAATTATTTTAATTATTTAATTAAAATAATGATTAATAGTCGATTGAGTAGATGAGTGAGTGAATTAGTTGAATACAAGAGTTAATCATTTGTATGAAAGAGTTAATTGAGTGTATACTTGAATTAAGCACAAATGAAGTGAAAATGTATGGTATAGTATGTCACAATCGTATAATTATAATTTAAATATTACTAAATTTTAAATATTTGTCGTAAAAGAATCTAATGGAAATATTAAGAAGTAGGAGCAATAGACAAGAAATATAAACACTATTTAAGTTACCCACAAGGAATTACAAAATAAATAATGTGCATACTACACATAGCTAGATTAAGTTATTAGATGAGTGCATACTACACATCATGTTTTAGTTAACACTAGAAAATAATTTCCATTTAAATTCTATTTCTCTAACTTTATTATTTTTATTTCTTAGTTTAAAGCATATTTTTGGGTTAGTCTAAACATTTCTCTGAAAGTAATAGTATCACATATTAAAAACACTTCATTTTTAAAACATAGATTAACCCTAGGAGTAATATTGGAAAAAACATATAATTTGGAGAGTTTAGACACTTTCTAAGTTAGGTTGCATTTTTCCTCTATTATAATATTGTTAAAATAATACTTTAGTTTGTCAATCATTCTTTTGTAAGGGATGAGATTTTTATTTTCATTGTTGACTTGTTGATTATGAGTTAAGAGTCGTCGTAAACTAAAAATTACTAAATGTTCCACTAGAGTGCTAGTTTGAAGCCTAAGATCAGTGCTTCATACCTAGTGATATTTTTGGTACAAGGAAACCTAATTTTGAATTCTTTAGGAATGAGGGAACCTATTTTAAGGAATAGATATTTACCCCTAAGCCATGAGTGGTGAAGCATCCATCAAATTAAAGTTTCCATTTAGGCAACTCATCAAAAGATAGATTTGGCTCATCTCCAAATTCAATAGAAAAAATACATCATAAAAATGCAAATCACTAAATAAATATATTTAACAAATCAAATGAATAAACCATCACGCGTTATAAAGTAAACAATGAGAAATTATAAAATTCACACCCAAATAAACATGTTCCATCGTGGAAGCATTCATAAATAATCAATAATCAACCAAAATCCAAACATGAAAACATACAAGAAGACTAAACATAACATAATCTAGCATGACAAAAATACATTGCTTAGGTAATTCCTAAAACATAGTCACATGGACTCCCATTCATGATTCCATACAAAGAATAACACACAAAATAAAGCAAAGGCAACAATTTTTTCTTAATTCAATTAATGTTAGCCATTATTTAAATTTGACACACAACTACCAAGTGGGCCCAAATTCAACCTTTCAAATGGATCCCCAGTTCATCCTTTAACCCTAATGTCCCTCCTTAACATTTAATAGATGCACCTCAAACCTCTTTTCTCAATTTCCTTCTACCAAAGGATATAAAATTCTAAAAATATAATTTCCACTCAAACTTCCCCTTTATTATGCTCCTTGAGCTCATTAATCCTCACAAAAGATTATAGCCTTTGTATTTATAATGTAATTGACACAAGAGATTAAGTTATTGGGAATGAATTGACACAAGAGATTAAGTTATTGGGAATGAATTGACTTTATAATATTATTGAATTAGTATTTTTTTTGGATATATTAGGGTCCAACAACCCAAAAAAGGAAATTGTTTGTAACAAGCACCAAGCCCTAAAAGAAACCAATTCAATTTGGTGTAGAAACAAAGAAGCAACTATAACCATATAAACTAGTATGATCTAAATCCTACTAGTGCCAAAGGTTATGTCTGAAACTAGTAAACTATGGATGGGGTCTGAGGAAAATTATATAAGCCTCGTGACCCCCCAAAAGAACATACACAATTATCACAATGAACAACCAAAATTGGAGTTTATGTCATCTTCTCCATCACCAATAGCCTTATCTCAAACAATACATCTTATTTGTCCACCTCTCATCTTCATCACAACATACAAAATCCATTGGAATAGCCTCTCCAGGAAGGGAGATTATCATACAGAAAGAAATCTCTTCCATCGCCCCTAGAAAGTAGAAGTGCTTTTGAAAAAAGGCAAATTATATAGGCCTTGCGACCCCCCAAAAGAACATACACAATTATCACAGTGAACAACCAAAATTGGAGTTTATGTCACTTTCTCCGTCAGCAATGGCCTTATCTCAAACAATACATCCTCTTTGTCCACCTCTCATCTTCATCACAACATACAAAATCCATTGGAATAGCCTCTTTAGGAAGGGAGATTATCAGACAAAGAAATCTATTCCATCACCCCTAGAAAGTAGAAGCGCCTTTGAAAAAAATGCGAGAAAAAGCTCCAAATAACAATCATATTATGCCTCTATGTTATGTAGAACAACCTTAATGGCATCATGAAAAAGGAAGGAACATACAACCAAAGACAATGAATTGCAAGCCAAAGATAGGATTGCGAGAAAGGAAATCCAATGCCCATGAGCGTGTCCTAAATCAAGTAAGGACATTGTCATCGCCAACTAAAAGTTCACCCTTGGTGAACCATCCATCTCCTTAACCATAAACCACATCCTTTGTAGCCACCAATGAAGAATGTGGTAAGAGATATCTCTCTAACATTGCCATAAATCTACAAGTGCCTCCTTACCAAAGATACAAAGCAACCTTTTCTTTCTAGCCCTTGCAAATGTGACACCTTTACCTTTCATTTCGTCCACCTTCTTCCTAGGCCCATTCCTTAATCACCAACTACATCTAAGCCAAAAAACTAAAACAACACCGCATAGGAATGCCTAAAATAACCCTATATCAAGTGGATGCTCTTTGATATCCTACATCAACCTAATAGCATCCCGAGAAAAATATTCCCACAAACTTTTAACATTGGCACCCTCTTTCTTCCTCAAACTTATCCCTTAGTTGTCAACACAATGGACAACTTGATTACCTTTTCTAACAATGTGGCAGTATTGGATACCTTCAAAGTTTTGAACTAAAATTTTAGCTTCCTCAATGATCACCTCCAATCTCCAGTTTTGTACCCCTTCTCCTTTCATTGCCCCTATCACTAGCTTCATGTCTCCTTCAATCCATAACTTCATCTTTAATTATTGGCAGTCATAAATTCCTTAACAATGCTTTGGCCTAAGCCAAATTGTTAGTGTTAATGCCAAAATCATATGAAAAGATACCAACATGCTACCCCTTATAATCTCTAAAGACATCATCAACCCCTAACTTCCCATGATTGCCTTTTGCAATGCCATCAAAGTTGCACTTTATCCAATTTGGTTTTGGACACCTCCAGACACATCTGGTCTTCCTTGTAATTTGTTTAACCTATCCTAGTCACCTAAATTGAGGTCATGCATTAGCCCAACTGATTTTGATATCCTTAGTGTGCCAATACTCCTCCTTATGTATTTATCCTAATTCAGAGATGGTTGATTCCGCCAAGCCCATATTCTTTCTACAACTTTCTCCATTCCCTAAAAAAATCTTCTATTACATTCAAGCCATATGTTCCATACAATCAGGGCAGGTGCATTGTATTAAATAAATTTAAGCCTAGACTTATAATCTTAGGAGTCCAAATTTCCAAAAGGCTAGGAATGTTAGGAGGTGTGACACAATTCAACCCCAATTTACTTGGGAAAAGATGCCAGACAAATCGAAGGGCCCTTTCTCCCCATGACCTATAGCTTAGCCCAAGTTAAGGCAACGCTTCTAGGAAATCCAAAGGAAGGCGTTTGCCTTAGGGAGGCCTTTTGGGTGCCAAATCCTTCTATATACTCCATAGTCATTGTTTTCCTTCTCACATAAATAAAAATTGAATGCAAAAACTTACCAATATCCTACCATTTCTAGTACCTCCCTATATGATCTTATCTTCATTGTTTGTTCCCGAAATGGGCCATAGCTTAAGCTCCCTTCAACTCTTTAATCAAAGAAATCAGAGCATTCCATTTTTTGGGTGTAAATTGTCCACCATATAATCCCTAACTAGAGAGCCTTCCAAATTCTCAAAACGCCCAATTGAGGGGTGCAAAGATTGATTGTCATTGAGCGCATTATCTTCTAACCATTTATCATGCCAAAATCTAATCTTATTGCCTCTCGCCAACTTCCACATTATATTATAACTTATTACCATATATCATGATATGATAAAGTTCCAAATACTCGAGCCCATGGGCAAACCTAGATTATTCCTAAAAAGGTTTTCAAGGTAGTTCTATAGATATTTAGCTTGAAGAGCCTTACTCGAAAATTTGTCTTTTTCCTCATAGATTCTCCATGCCATTTTAGCTCAAAAACCCTTATTCACATTCTTACAAATTATGAACCTTAAGCCCCCCTTGATCCTTGGCCTACATATCTCCTCCCATTTTACCAAATTATATTTGAAAATGTTCTCACTGCCCCCTCTGAAGGAATACACACTATGTAGCTTCTAGTAATTTGGGAATTTTACTTAGGATTTGAAAAATTGACATGACATATATGGGTCTTGAAGCTAATTAAGCCTTTATCAATGTGATCCTATCAACTAGAGCAAGCAATTTGCCCTTCCAGGAGGCCAATTTCCCCAAGATGCGATCAACCACACTACTCCATTCCTCATTAGAGGATCTTTTATCCACTAAGGGCATCCCCAAATATTTACTAGGTAGCTTATTTATCTCAAATCTAAGAATCCTTTGAATTTCCAAGATCTCCACGTAAAAATATTTTAAAAAGAAGATTTTGGACTTTGTTGCATTAACTTTATGACCAACAACTTGCTCATATTGCATTAGAACTTTTTTGAAGCAACAAGCATCCCTTACCATGTTGCAACACCAAAAATAAGTGTATCATTGACAAAATGTAGATGAGTGATATTGCTAATACCTCCAAAGACTTCTAACCATTTTAGATACCTTCATTGGCCTCTATCTTCAAAGCCCTCCCTAGAACTATAGACACAATAATAAACAAAAAAGGGGAGAGAGGGTCTCCTTGTCTTAAACCCCTTTTAACATTGAAAATTTCTGTAGCTACACTGTTGATTAATTTGGCATACAAAACAATAGAAATAGAATTGTGTATCCAATCACACCATGCCTCACTAAATCCAAACTTGCGCATAACTTAGATGAGGAATTCCCAAGATATTCTATTGTAGGCCTTGTTCGTGTCCTTGTTCGTGTCCAAAATTATTATCATACCCTCATTTTTCCTTGTCTTAGTGGAATGAATAATTTCATGGGCTAAAACTATATCAATCTAAGATTTGTCTTCCCTTGATAAAATTGTTTTGTTCCTCAAAGATGATACTATCTAAACACTTTTGAACTTGGAAGCCATTGCCTTAGTGAGAATTTTGTACATTGTATTGCATAAAGCGATTGGTCTAAATTCATCAAAATATTTTGGTGTTTTTTCTTAGGGATGAGAACAATATATGTTAAATTCCAAGAGTTAAGAATTGATCTTCTGCTTTTTCATTCCTCTGCAACCCTCCATACATCCTCCCCGTTGATGTCCCATAATTTGTGAAAGAATTTTGCCTAAAAGCAATATAGGCAAGGAGATTTCCTCACCCCAAGAGAGAATCTTGTCAAGATTTAAATTTTGTCCATGGAGAAAGGAATAGTAGTTCCTCATTATAGGAGCCAGTAATTAATTTTGGAATATTTCTAAGCATTGCCTCTTGAGCCTCCTAATTTACTGGCTGGGCCAAAGCAAGCATTGCCTTGAAAAATTTGTAGCCCTCCACTCTAATTGCCTCCACATACTCCATTATTGATTCAAAAGGGAGTCTTATAATCACGATCTTGTTACCCCACCTCCTAATATATAGTGGCCAAATGAAAGAACTTAGTATTCCCATCTCCTTCCCGTAGCCACTTAATCTTGGATTTTCATTGCCAAAAAAAATTCCTCAGTTCTTAGAATTCTTCTTTGTTCTTCCAACAACTCTTTTTCCAATCCTTGAATCTCTAGAGTGAGACCATTCAGGGAGATAGAGGCATCTATTGATTTCATATATGACTCCACTCTTGTTTTCCATTTGAATGTTCCCCATTTTATATTTATTCCACAATTTGACTTGCTTTTTAGTCTCCATCATCCTTTTGTAAATAATGAATCTTCTATAACCCCTAGCATCTAGTTTCCACCAACCTTATAAGGTTATTTTAAAATCAAGGTGTTCATACCAAAAATCCTCCATCTTGAAGGGGATCATCATTGGTTTCTTGTTCTTGTATGTGATGAGTGATTGGCTAGTGATTTGACCCCCCAAATTGAATAACCTTTGAGTAAAAGTTGATTGGGGCAAGAAGCCAGTTTTAATACACAATGAATTTTTCCAACCTACATAAGATATTTTCTTCCCCAACTCTTTTGTTACACCATATGAACTGCCCAAACTTGGGTCTAATATTAGCCAACAAGAGATTCTCACAAATTTTTTGAACTCCAAAGAGCTTGAATTAGAGAGTTGTCTACCTCCTTTCTTTTCTTCTAGGCATAGGATGCCATTATAATACCCCTACCAACCAATTGTTTTCTAAGTACAAATGTCTAAAATTTCTAATGTAATCCCAAATCCCAAATCCTAATTCTATCCTTCTCTACATTTGGGCCTGTTGGTGTGAATGAAGTGTTTTACCTAACTAGCTCACCTAGTAGGTCCTATTAACACATATTCGCATGTTAAGTTTACTTAGGCCAGGTATGATTCTTTCTAGAAGTCTTAGTTGTTAATGAGATCTTATCTTATCTTATCTCATTTATTTCTTATGTCCTAGGACATTTGATATTTGTTATGTTTGTTGCCTCATTGCATAGGATTGAGACACTTGTCATGATCTTGTCTAATCCTATCTCCAACCTTGCCTATATAAGCAACACATCATATGTACATTTTAATCAATTCATATCACACAATCCATGTAATCATATTGGGGTTTAATTAATTCCATTGTACCCATAATCAAGCAATATTTTTTCTTTTGCTGCTCTCTTGTGGAAGACATCTTTTTGGCATTGCAAGTGATTTTGAAGGTTTAAGTCCATTGGTGACTCTAGCATGGTATTGTAGCTTCAAATCTGCAAGCCCCTTCTTAGATCTGAGAGATAATCAAGTATGATATTATTTGGGTGCACTTTGGGGCAAAAAAGACCTCACCATTGAGTCTAAAAGGCCCCAAAACCCCATTTTCATATAAAATACTTCATATTTTGGTGAATTTTTCGATTTTTAAATTTTTTTGAGTGACTATCTTAAATTTGCTAGTCGAATGATCGTCACGAATAACAATGTTAAAACTGATGGTTAAACAACCATCATATTAGTGCTTGGCCTGGTTTGGTAGCATTTGGTCACATGGGCGACTACTCGTTAGCCCTTAGGGGGCTTAATTTTGACCCCTAAAGCCTAATTGGGTAGTTTTTTAAATCACCATAACTTTTGACTCGGGTATCGAATTTTGGCGAACAAGATATTGTCGAAAAGATGGTTCTGATAAATTTTCAGTGGTATAGATCTTATTTTCATATTTTTTTTGTTGGTAATTTTTATTGCTCTTTGAAGTCAGATCTTCTATTTTGGCTCTCAAGCTCATAACTTTCTGCCTATATCTTTGATTTTTGAGATTCTTGTGGCATTGGAATGGTATTGAGGAGATCTTTCAAACCATCAGTGCACTTTTTCCAGATTCATGCCCGTATATATTTTAATCAATTTTTTTTCCATATTTGTATTTTGGAGGATTACTTGGACATGTTGGCACTTGGAAATTTTTTGCAATGTTCAAATCACTTCATTTCAGTTGCTTGATATGTATTGATATATGATTTTATCATTTGAGTAGTGTATCATTGCTATAATCATGGGTTATGCAACTCATCCTTTTGTAATTATTTTGACAAAGGACAATTATGAGTCTTGGCAAAAGGCATCATGACACATTGTAGGTGGCTCAATTTATTTTGCCTCATCTTTATGGACTCATCCCTGAGCCAAATACACATTGGAAGAGATTAGTTTGGGGTAATAAAATGATCATATCATAGGATTGATTGGTACAACCATTGGTGTTGACATCTTTTGGAAAATCTCAAAGACTAAGTGCCCAAGCACACTTTGGACTAGAATTTGGGAGATTTATGGAGATCCAAATAACCCTCCATTCCCAAATGATCCTACATCAAATTGCCTTGTTCCACTTGATGATGCTGATATTCCACTCTTTGATGATGATATCTTAGAAGAGTTTGAATATGATGCAACACTTGAGCATCTTGATAATCAAGAGACCTCTCTTGCAACTCCCACTTCTCCTACTAAGGTCACAAATCCATCTTTGGTTGCTTCATCAGAGTTCAAAGATGCTTCTCGAGAGCTTCCAGTGATTCTTTGTAGTAGATACATCATAGTATTTCAAATACATCTTTGTGGGATAATTATTTGATAGGTATTTCAAACTTTTTTGTGGTGTCTCACATTTCAAATTTGGAGGACAAATTTGAGGGATTATCTCTAATCTTTGATCACAACCCCATCATAGTTATTGTCACATTATATTTGTCTTTGGATCTTGTTCAACATCAATTACCACTTGATCTTGATTTGTCACCTTCTTCATTGATTGGGCATGTCCCTGATTTGATTGTGCCATCATCTTCTATGGACATGGTGACACATGAGTAGATTTCAGAGACACCATCTTTATACATTCATATTCATCTTCTTCTTAATCCCTATCCAGAATGGGAAGCATTCCTGCATTTGTACTTGGTTATGCTTCTTCTAAAGGGGAGGATTTTTGTTTGTAGGCATTGGATCATGTTTTGTCTTCAAACATTCATTATTTTTGTAGGATATTACACATTGTTGGGGGGGGGGGGTCGGGGTGGAGGGCTACATAGTTTGTCTCTTTCCCTATTATGGGGGCAGGGGGTGAGGGCGTGGTGGCTGGGTGGGGGGGGGTTAATTGGTTGTATACTTGTGATGGATTTCATCCTTGGGGGGTCTTGAATTCTCCATCCATCATCTGTTCATGTTTGTTTTTTTTTTTCTCTTATGGGGAGGAGTTTTGTTCTATCGGGTTTTCTCCTTTTCTCCGTTTGTGAGAGGTTGCATTGTACATGGGTACTTAACATGGCCTAGTAGTTGAGACTCATCATCATGCTTTGCATCATTTGAATTTTTTTTCTTCTACCTAAGTTGCACTTAAGGGGGGGTGTTGGTGTGAAAAAATTGTTTTACCTAACTAGTTCACCTAGTAGGTCCTATTGACACATATTCACATGTTAAGTTTGTTTGGGTCCTATGAATCTTTCTAGAAGTCTTAATTGTCAATGCGATCTTATCTTACCTCATTTACTTCTTGTATCCTAGGTCATTTAATATTTGTTATGTTAGTTGTCTCATTGCATAGGATTAAGACACTTGTCATGATTTTGTCTAATCCTATCTCCAACCTTGCCTATATAAGTAAGACATCATATGTACATTTTAATCAATTCATATCATGTAATCTATGCAACCATATTGGGGTTTAATCAAATCCATTGTGCCCATAATCAAGCAATATTTTTGCTCTTGCTATATTCTCTCATGGAAGACATCTTTTGTCATTGTAAGTGATCTTGGAGGCTTGAGTCCATTGGTGACTCTGACAGGGCCATGGACATTAGACAGAGTCATATGATTATCCTCTTTAAGATATCTAAGTCTAACTAAAAGACATGGATAAAAATTATCCACTAATACACCTAAAATGCAATGTTTATTCCACAAGATAGCCAAATCTCCTACTGTACCATCTATATCTGAAGGGCAACCTTCCCCATTCTTCCAAAGTCGAGGAAGTGATTTTGTAAGTCTAACAACTTCCACCTTTGCCTCTCAAATAAGAATAACATATGAGCTTTCAATCTCTATAAGTTGTTTTAACAAACATTGTTTCTTTGGCCCATTAAGGCCACAAATATTGTAGCTTAAAACCTTCACAATTTCTTTTCCACAGGGAGGTGCTTGTCTCTTGTCTTGAAAAAATTCTTCAATGAAAATTGAGTTCCATTTCCCAGATCCTCCAATGCTTTCTTTTGTGATTTACTAACTTTTGTTTTTCTTCCTTTGCTATTTCCCCCACTTGCATCCATAAGAAGTGCATTTTTCCTCGAAATATTTGACTTTTCTTAGTAGCAATGCTCCATTCATTTTCTTTATCTTCTTCATCCTCACAACCTACTTTGGTTTCCTTGTTTCCCACTTTCGAAGCCACACCTTAATTGTCCTTGTTAGAGAGACAAAATATCCATGATCCCAAGCTCCTATTTTGGGACTAACATTCCCCACATCCTTGAGGACACTATGTTTAAGCTATTTTACACATTTCTCTTCACTTGGCTAAGAGAGGGGAATGGGTGAACCCTTCACATCCCCTAGTTTGTTGCCTTGATTCTCATTATCTTGTCGTTATGGGATTTGTGGAGGTGACTTAACTTTTGTTGACGAATCCATCCCCACCTATTGGTAATGGAAATCCATTTCCTTCTCCTCCTTCTTGACCCCCTTTTTATTACATTGATAATCTAGAAGATTAACAATTCATCATCATGGACTGTGGAAACTTGATGATTTTAATAATTATATTTTAAATTTAAAAAACATCCTATATTTATTATTACAATTAAGAACAAATTACATTAAAAAAATAAAATCATTTAGTCCTTCGTTCTATTTTTCTTTTTTTTTTTAGATTGCAAGAATCGGTTAGGTATTTGTCCCCTATAAACTGCATGTGCCTGTAAACTTTTTTCACGTGATTGGTGGCACTGACGCGACACGCCCTGAGTACCACCCCCGTCCTTCATTCTAATTTTAAAAAACAATCTAAATTCATATATTCTATAATGGTAAATATTATAAATTAAAAATAATTTTAAAGTAATGTATTCACTATAAAATATTTTTAAATTAAAATAATATTTCAGATTCCTTTACGACAAACATTTAAAATTTAGTAATAATTTTTTTATAATAATAGGATAATGAAAAAAATATAACGAAGTCACATTATACTGTTTTTTGTAATTGTAAAATACGGCTTCAAATTCCAGTCCAAATCGCGCTAGTTTGCGTCTATAAAGTGGTTGCTCTTGCTATTACCAAACAAGTCGTTTTCACAGCGTGCCACAATTTCCCTCCTTTTTTAACACTCTGGTTCAAGAAAATGGTGAGCTCCACCACAGAGAATGGAAAGGAAGAAATAATGGCAACAGAGGCAGATGACAAAGAAGACAACAATAATAATGACAATCGTGATGCCAATAGAGACAATGCAGGGGAGGATGAGGAGGAAGACCGGAACCGGAAGCGGAAGCGGAAGAAGACGAAGACGAAAATACCAAGGAGATTGCTCTCTTTAAAGAGGGCGACAAGGTTCTTGCCTACCACGGCCCTCTCATCTATGAGGCCAAGGTTTTTTATTTCTTCTTTCCACTCTAATTGCCTTCAATTATCCTATCCACTGTTTATTTTGCCTTGTGAAGGTTAAGCAATAGTTTCCTCTGTTTTCCTTTTAAACTCGCTTTAATGATTTTCTAGTGATAGAAATTTCGTTTTTTCTTCTTTTATAAACGTTCTTGCCTTTGGCCATCCTTCGGAAAATATTTCTCTTCGGCATGTGAAGTTACGATGGAGTTTGCTTTCCCGCATTTTTGAAATGTTGTATTTGACCTTTGAAGCAAAACGAAAGTGAAAAAAATTCTCTCTGCTGTATGCTTGGTATTTTTAAGTTTCTTATTTTGTTTGCTTCTTAATTTAAAATGGCAGTTCGTGGTTCAACTCGAGGTTTGGTTGCATATTCCAAGCGTGGTTGTATGACCGGGTCACTAGGGTTTGTGGATTTGAGGCATTAGTTGTGTGGCTTCAAATTTGCTTTACAATTTGTGAACTTCAGATGCAGTTTGTTCGCAACGTTTTCAAATTTGCCTAAAACTTGTAATCAGTGACTTGAAAAATAGCGGCAAGATGATTTTGACATAGTGGCATTATGGTGAAATCCGTTTTCAGAGTGGCGAATTTTAGCTGAAATGTGCTTTCAAAGCTGTGAAACTGAGCTAGAATTTGCTTCAATTTGGTGAGATATAGATGGATTTGTTTTTCAATGTTGTGTAGTTCAGCCAAAATTTGCCTTTTTATGTCATGGAATCCAGCTAAAGTTTGCGTACGATGTTGTGAAATTGCGGGGGATTTTGCTTATGATGCTGTTAAGCCTGGTAGAGATTTGCTGTCAATGTTGTGAAATATAGTAGAAATTTGGTTCGAGTGTTGTGAAATTTAGCTGGATTCTGCTTTCAATGTTGTGATATTTGACAGAAGTTTTCTTTCAATGTTGTGAAATTTAACTGGATTTTGTATTCAATGATTTGAAATTACTTGGATTTTACTTTCAACATTTTAAAATTTAGCTGGAGTTTGCCATCAACGTTATCAAATGTAGCTGAAACATAGCTGAAGGTTTGTTTTTAATGTTGTGATATGTCGTTGAAGATTGCATTCATATTTAGCAATTCTCCGAGATCTGTTTCATTTAATATAACATACAGCTGAGTTTTGCTTTTAGTGTTGTAAAATTGGGCTGACATTTACGTTTAATGTTGTGAGATTTAGCCAAAAGTTGCTTTCATATGTCATAAAATTTAGCTGGAATGTCGCTGAAGTTAGCTTTCAATTTTCTGAAATTTGCTTGCAGATGTCGTGGAATTTTACCTAAATTTAGCTGAATTTTGCTTTCATCTTGTGAAATTTAGCTGAAAAGTGTTTTCTTATATTGTGAAATTTAGAGAGAATATAGATGAAATCTGTTTTCAGTGTTGCAAAAATTATTTAACTTTTTTCAATGGCTTATGAGCATGAGGTTTTCACAGTCCATGAGAATGAGTTTAAAACATATGGTAATACTGTGTAAGTTTATTTTCATCAACATTTCAATTCACACTCAATAATCCATCAACATTTCTGGTAAAACTGTAAACTGAAACTTGTGTCTGGTGTCATGAAATCTAGCTGAAAACATGTATACCATTGTGAATTTTGCTTTCATGTAGTGAGAAATTCACCCAGAAGTTTGCTTTCATATGCTGAGAAATTCAGTGTAAATTTTCCTAAATGTTGAAAATCAATTTCATTGATGTGAAACTTATCTGAAAATAGCTCTTGTTGTCGTGAAATTTAGCTTTAATTTGTTTTAACCAAGACAGTCCTCCCTTGTTATTAACCTAAATACAAATTATTTGTGATTAGGTCCCAATGGATACACAATATGCAAACTCTGATAGCTCATCTGAGGTCATTGTTCTGCTTTTTTCTCAAAAAAATGTATTTTTATTAAATATTTTTTTTATTATAATCATTGATTCTTTTACGGAGTCTAAATCTGATATCTCATTCATGGAAATTGTTTCCCGTAGGTTTCAAACCTGGAAACCTGGCACATTTTTAAATTTTTTGGTTTTTAAACAGTTTTTGGTTCCCAAAAACTCAGACAGGGTCTGGAAAGAAATATTTCTGATGTTGTCTCCAAGAGTTTCATGACCCTTTTGATGAGCACAAGCTTATATTGAGAGCGGGGGAGGGGTGGAGTGGGAACGTGGAGGATGGTGAATCAGTATAAGACAATCTTTTACTTTTTCAAATTAACAACCACAATAACTACACAATATCAGCAAATGAGAACACAAGATTTATGTGGAAACCCTTCGGGAGAAAACCACAGCAAAATAATGCTTATATAAAATTCTCTTACAAACTTTGTAGGCACCAACCTATTGGAGACACCAATCCCCAACACTTGAGCACCAACTCAATAAGAGACACCAATCTCTTTCAATATGAGGCACCAACCTCAAAATGACGCACCGGCCTCTTGATAGACAAAGTATTGTTCTTCTTGATAAGCCTCCTTGAAAAATCTGCCTTTGAATAATCTTCAATTATTTTCATTTCACACAAATCTGCTGGTGTATATATGATATATCAATTTGTCTTCCACACACACTCTTCTCCATAGCAGTGAGAATCTTTTGGGGAAAAAATTGGCAAACCAAAAGTATAAGATTTTTTGAAAAAATCAGATTTTAAATAAATGTAAAAAAATTGTAGAACACAAGACAAAAACTATTTGTTTTGAAATTGAAAGGTATTTCCATAGCATATAGATATAGAGAGCAAATAAAATAAGAGTTTAACTAATGAATTGTAGAAAATAGCAAGGTTACCCCAAGTTTCTGGGACGGGGACGGTAGGGGATGGCGGGACGAGTCCCCAAGTTTCTGATTTTTGAGGCCAAAATTAGGGACGGCAGGGGATGGCTATAAAAAAATATAGGAAATTTTTTAAAAATATAGGGAAATTTTAAATAGTCAATAGATAACATGAATAAGGCATGCATAATACACATTATAGAACATTAACATATAACATTTGTGTTCAACATTATGCCAATACTCAATACGCATTCAAAATTAACATATAGTTACACGAATCATGAAACAACCTCCAAGTTATAATTTATAAACTTATATCAAAATGCCCAAAGGCTACATTGCTGCCATATAGTTTTAAAGTTTTATTTTGCTATGAAAATCAAAATACAATATCATATGTCAATAATGAATACAAAATAAACAAAAAGCACTGCTGCCCCTAATCATCTCTCATAACTGCATCAAAATCAGAGTCATCCTCTGAGTCACTGCCACTGTAATGCTCCTCCTCAGCCAATGGGACCCCAACCAAGCCCTCATCTATCTCCTCCTCATCTACCTGAGCCGCGTCCTCGGGATCAATATCCCACCTTAGAGCTGGAGTCTGACGATACTCTGGAGTCTGTCGATCCTGAAGCCGAAGAGCACTATGAACGACCACTAGCTTCTCCACTCGTCTAGAGGTAAGTCTATTCCTCTTGAGGGAGTGGATAAAGCTATACGTGAACCAATTCCTCTCTGCAGTAGAGGAACTAGCAACCTGTGCAAGAAGGCGAGTGGCGAGAATCTTCAACTGCGGTGTATTTCTCCCATTATAGGTCCACCATCCAATAGGGTTTGCTTGAGCTAATATAGCTCTATCCAACCTCGCCTGTGGTTTGCTCAAGTTTGGGCC
Organism: Sequoia sempervirens; assembly: GCA_007258455.2. Classification (NCBI taxonomy): domain Eukaryota; kingdom Viridiplantae; phylum Streptophyta; class Pinopsida; order Cupressales; family Cupressaceae; genus Sequoia; species Sequoia sempervirens. The sequence goes on along the minus strand of VDFB02013510.1, from coordinate 88,612 downwards.
ATTAAGATTAGCAAAGTCTAGAAATTGTGACCGAAGTAGTGAAGCTTGCTTGGCTGGATAAATCTTTTCAATGGCTTGTGTGAACCCATCTAAAACCTCAGCATCATCACATGGAGGCACCCTACCATCCCTTGGTGCATACCATTTTGGATTTAGAGCAAAGGCAGCCATATGAAGCGGGGTGTTCATTGTATTCCACCTCCGTGTCACAATGGGCCTGTGTTGCTCATATAAATCCAAAGTGGGGTCCTTCGCCAAAATAACTTGCCTGATCTTCCCAAGCATAGTGTCAAATGTCTCATATATCTCTCCAAGACTAGGAGAGTCTGTATCAGCATATCTAATGACATCTACAATGGGCGAGATAAAGGAGCAAATATATCTGCAAAATGCAAACAAAAAGTTCAAAATAATTAGTTGACAAGTTAATTGACATGTTAGAAACTTCAAAAGTTGGAACATTGGACAATAAAATTAAAATATTAAAATCAGAAATTTAATATGAAAATCAGCCATCTAATATGTCTTACCTCACATTGGCCCACCAATCATCATCGAGGATCTTTTGTTTGATGCTCTTTCCTTGAGTAGAACTTGCATTAGGCCATCTAGTCCACTCAGCATTGACCATCATCAATTGTAGAGGCTCATGCACCTCAACCATCCTATCTAATAGGATGAAGTATGTGGCATATCTACATTCATTAATTCAATGATTCATTAAAAAATAAAAATTTAAAACAAAATCAGATTATGAATACAAATTGAAAGTGAAAAAAAATGAAGTAAATGGCATACCTTGTATCAACAGGTCTGAGAAACTCCTTTGAAAATGTCCTAAAAAGAGCAAGTGAGGTGTGGTGGTTGCAAATGAACATCTGAATTTCTCTAGCTTCTGCCACCATTTTCTTCACCCAATCCATCTTCCCTATGTCTTTCAATGCATTGTTTAATGCATGAACACAACATGGGGTCCAAAATATGTGCCTGTAAGTACCCTCGACCATCAACCCAGCCGATTTGCACACACGTGCTAAATCGGTGATCACCTGCACCACATTTGCAGCCCCAACCTCCTCTATGGCATCTCTCAAAATGGAAAATTGGAAGTCAGCATCCTTACATCTCCCTGAACAATCTATGACTCTAAGAAAATAAGAACCAGCAGGGCATGTGACTATGACATTGATGAGTGACCGACATCTACAATCAGTCCACCCATCCATCACTATAGA